>JAYMTP010004354.1:0-15088 GCA_036897365.1 Geranium brycei
GGTTTGTCCCTGGTGATTCATGGAATGTTGATCCATCCACAACTCTCAACCCCTTTACCCCAAACACTCTGTAGCTCTCATCCACAACTGAACCCACCAAGCACCCACCATGGAAATGGTAGTAAGTCCTCATATTCTCCTTGCACAGCTTCCTAAGCTGGTCTTCATCTTCTTCACTGGTCAACAACTCATGTTTGTTGCCAAGAAACATGGTCACTGCTTGAGACCTTGCAACTCTCTGAACTAACTTGTATATCTCCACACATTGCTGCAAGTCTTGTTCCTCTTGCAGGTAATTGAATGTGATTGATGGGTTTTGCCTCGGATCTGTGTTCTTGAGCTCTAGCTTCCCTTTGGACTCCGGGAAGGCGATTTTGGCGACGATTGGCCTTCTGGTTGAGTTGAGGCTGATTGGAAGGATTAGTGATTGAATGATGATTTTGAAGTCTTTTGTTATGCCCACAACTTGAGGTGGGTCTGGCTGCTGGTTTCTAGGTGGTGTGTCTGTAAGAATGGAAATGCATGGATTGTCCTTCATTCCTTGACCAACAAAACTCAGGTTCACCATTACTGTTATGTTGAGGTCAGTGAGGTGCTTCTCTGGTCCAATCCCACTTAGCAGGAGAATCTGAGGACTCCCTATTGCTCCTGCTGTCAAAATGACATCTCCAATGGAGCTTGACTTCTCATCCTGGTTCAGGTATGCTTCATAGGTCTCTTCTGTGCTGTTGTTGTCATTGCTCTTCATGAACCTTATACCTCTTACTATGCTCTCACTTTCATTACCTGCATCATATGATATATTGTTAGATATGTCTTGAATTGAATAAGACTCAATGAGATCAATCAATACGGTAGTCTCACTGATTGATCAGCAAGTCGGGGTCTAAAAGAGAAGTGTTCCGGTCTGGGGATCCGAGGGAAAGAGGTGGCCCCCGGCCCATCAGTATGCTATGTTTGTTAAAATAGTCATCACGACAAACTTATCGACAAATTCAACACATTAGGATGTTTGTCGATGGTCTTGTCACAACAAACCATTAGTTAAAGCTGGAGGTTATGATCTCGCAAAGAACTCGGGTTTTCCGTTTCTTATCGGATTAAGTATTCCGTTCCCTCTTCTGATTAAAGTACTCCATGATGTTACCTAGGAAAAAATACAATCGATGCAAAATTTGGCTTATACCGTTTCTCTCTAATGAAGCTATTTTCCTGAGCCAGCAGACACTGTTATCGAACCACGTTTGATTGTGCATCAGATCTTTCTCGTTATAACAACATGTGAACTAATTTTGTTTATGTACTTACATTTCTTCTTGTGGAAAATAAGGTTCTTGACAGTTGCATTTACAAGGACTGTCATGGATTTGAGATTCCCTGCCATGAGAAGATCAGCTGAGGTGTGCCTCTTCCCACACTCATCAAAAGAGCTCCCACCAATCTTTGTCCCTTCAACATGTTCCAAACTGAACCCATTATAAGGCTCAACCCCAGCTTCAAGAAACCCAAACTCCACAACACACTGCCATGGACTCAGCTCAGGCTTGAAGATGATCTTGGACTCAACCCACTCATAAGCCTCCTTCACCAGCTCCTCTTCCCATCCAACCCTCCTCACAAAATCAACACTGGCTCTGCTGTAGAACCCTCCATTGATGGCTGATGACCCCCCAAGCACCCTCCCCCTCAAATTCCCAACCCCATCCACTGACATGAAGCTTTGGGCCACTGATGAGTGTTCATCAGCTTGGAGCAGTGAGAATCCATACTTGCTCCTGTCAAATATCAATGGATTGTCGAATGGTGAATCGCCCCTCTCCACGAGGAGCACAGAGAAGCTCTTGGAGAGGGTGGCAGCTAGAGGGCAGCCAGCAGTTCCTCCCCCCACAATAATGTAGTCGAAAGACTTCCCTGCAACCTCTTCCACGTCTGAAGTCAAGAAGGGAAGGCCTTTCCCTGAGAAATTCGGCGTTTTGGAAATGTATGGATGTCAGCTACATTTCTTATGAACATCTTAAAGTCATCTGAAGTGGTGAAGGATGCAAAAATAAATTAATTCTGAGTTAGAGAGGAGAGGGAGTGACATGTTTTTTAAAAAATTTGAAAGCTAAATGAGAATATTTTAGTTATTTCATATTAAAAAACAAGATGCAGGAAGAGAAGGAATAACATGTTTTCAACAACCTTAAAATTATACAGGGATGTTTTAGTCATTTCGTAATAGACGAAAAATAATATAATAAATTGAAATCTATAGAATAAACTGTAGTTGTGCGAGAAAAATGTCAAATCAGTAATAACACACCTTGAGACTGTGAAGAAGCTGATAAAGAAAAACAGAAACTGAGTAGCAATGCAAGTGTCTGTGTAAGTGTAAGCTCCATGTCTGGTGTGTGTTTTTAGAGGAAGAGAGCAGCATCATTTATGGGATGTGTAGCTATCATCAATCTCTCATGCCATGGGACAAACTTAAGTGTTTTTGTTTGGTTAATCTTACGCATGGTTTAGCTGATAATGATTGTTTCTCTCTCTGGTTCGTGTACAATGATGCTGCTACTAGTACTATGATGATTTCTCCTACCATAACCTTTTATGTTTCAAACTAATGATCCTTGAGTCTGAAGACACAAAATAAGGTCAACAGACCAGTGGATTTAAAGTGACTTTCATGATTTAGTTATGTTAGATATGTTTTGAATGGCATCAAGACTCGCTGAGATTAGTTAGAATGATGATCTCATCGAGTGAGGTGGTGTCTAGGGGTCAAGATGCCCTTGGACCAGCTGTATGGTATGTTTGTCAAATGATTCGCCACGACAATATATGACTGGTGAAGCCGACACTTTAAAATACTTCGTTTATTGTCATTGATTTTGTCACGACAAACTGAGCGATAGATCTGAAGGTTATAACCTGGAATGAACTTGAGTTTTATATTTCTTGTCACATCAAGTTCGTGTTATGATCCAGGAGAGAAGCGCCTGAGCTGGGGGTTTGGAGCGCAAGTTGGCCTCCAGTTTGACTGCATGGTATGTTTGTCAAAGGGTTCGTCACGACAACATGACCAACAAAGATGTCACTTTCTTCATGATGTTATGCTTGTCGTTGATTTTATCACGACAAACTAAGCGGTAAAGCTTGAGGTTAGAATATGGGATGAACTTGAGTTTTTCGGTTCTCGTGTTTCATGGTTCTTTGTCAGATTAGGCTTTTTATTTCCTCTTCTGGTTAGGAAAAATAGTATTGTAAATACTACACTAATATCACTTAGCTAATCATAGGTTGATCCAACGAAGTTAGTGATTGATTACCGTTTCTCTGAAATAAGATTTCACTCCTTCGTCAATGGACATAGTCGATACATTATTAACAAACCCCGTAAAATTTTTGATATTCCCATTATTACTTAAATTTCGATTATTTAATTGTTTCCGTATTAGATCTTTCTCGTTATAACATGTCAGAACAAAGCCCTGATTTGTTCGGTAACTAAACATGTATAGAATCATTGCACCAGAAACCCTAATCCCTCAGCAATCCTCTCCTTTACACATCAATACCCGCTTCAATATATTTTCTGAATACTGTTAAATCATCATCTGCAACTCTCAGAAGTTCTTGAGGGCCATACACATAACAAATATACATATTTTATATATAAACAAATCATCTCCTCAGCACAAGTTTACTGCATAATAGACTATATGACTCAAAACCCATCTGACACAAACTTTTCTATTCCCTTGTGTTCAAATCTATCTGATACTTGCTGTTCAAGTCAAACATTAACAGCTGCTGTGATCTTTTAGCAGATGGCTGCTCGACGCAACGGTCATCAGAGCTCGTGCTTCCGCTTCTCTTCCTCCCCGCAGCTTGGCCGATAGGGTTGATGTCCATTAATGGAGGTTGATTCTCTTCTTTTCGACCAGAGCTCTCGGATGACGTCAGAGAGCTCTCCATGGAGCACATTGTGCCTCTGACTCTTTTTCCTTCAGCGAGTTTCGGGCTCGAGCCTCTTGCCTCTGTTAGTTCTGACAATGAGGAGGTTGGACATCCATAGTTGATCATTGAGACCAAGTGGGAGAGCTCGGCTCGCGCCTGCTCGACTCCCAGAGACGATGAGTTGTACCCAGCAAGCGTTTCTTGCGCCTTCTTCAGTACAGACTGTAAGTACTTCCCTTGCGCTTCGATCCTCAGCTGCAGATGTCTCTGCACCTGCAAGAAAGAACGTCTCTCTTTTATATGTGAATCTATTTTAAAAAAATTTTTTATCATAACAGTTAATCAGCAATACTGTCAACATGTGGATTGGAACCAGCGACCCATAGTCATTTTATATGTAAGATATGATGTAAAGTAAACTCTATAATATCCATTCTCATTGACCATACCTCAATTTCTTCATGAAGTTTCTTCTGCACTTCCATTTGCAATTGTAGAGCTTTTGTGATCTGCAAGCTTCTGAATAAAACAAAACATGTAATCAAAATCAAATCTTTTCACATATCCATTTGCATCCAAATCCATTTTCAACAAATGGGTTCTGACTATTACTCATTGATCTCATTGCACGTTCCGTCATCGCTTTGAATCTCACTGCAATCTGCATCAAACCGTAAAGATCAGAATTTCCCTCAAAACCCAAATGGCACAACTTTTGAATCTTTGATCCAAAAAAAAAAAAATTACCTTCTTGCTTATTGTCAATGAAGCTTTCCGCGATCTGGCTCTTCCCGAGCCTATACTTCTGAAACAAGAAGAGCGCGAATGGTTAATTGTTACCTCCACTGTTTATTTTTCCAATTAAGTACTTATCAATCATGAAATACCTGTAAATGGCTTTTCAGGTGGTACAAAGTGAGTCCAGGCACCCCCATCGCTCTCATCAGCCCCTTTGGCGTCGCCTCTAAGGTAAAGAAACGCATTAGAAAGATAGAGCGAGGATTACAAAAATGAAGAATTATGATATGTGCTTGTATACTCACTCTCTGGCCCTCCGAGCTGAGAAACAGCTTCGGCGAAGCGTTGGTGAAGCTCTGGAGTCCATTTTAGCCTAGGCTTTGCATCAGTGGAGAGAACCAAGCTCAAGTTCTGGTTTTGCATATTCTGCAGATCCATATATGACAGAGCAGAAACTGGAACATTAACATAAACATAAAAATATGTATATGTGTGTATATGTGGAGTCCTCTTTTTATAATTAGGAGGAGTGGTTGGTTGTCCTATGTTCTCACTCCATATCTGGAAACATAAGTGGGGTTATGTTGGAGGAATATATGCCATGAGCTGTGCCTCCTCCTTTTTTCTCTTTCTCTCCCATTTCATACTTACTTTTCTTTATTTAAATTGTTTATTTTTGCTATATTATTTGAGTTGAAAAGGGGAGGGAGAGAATCTATGATGCAGCAAAAACAGAGAAAGCAACACAGTTCAATTGTGAGTCCTTAAAAGCAGAGAAAAGAGGAAAAAAGTGTGTGGTTTGTTTTTATCTCCCTCTCATCTTGCTTGATTCCCTCATGTATTTAGATATCCCCCACCACTATGAATAATGGGTGCTTGCCCCCAAACACTCTTAAGAAACTTTCAAAGGCCCAAAAAAATATATTCATGTTATTTATTAACGCTCTTAGAAAACGCCAGACGCTAATCAGGATAGAGATACATTTTAGAGACTAATCAGGAACTAGTCGGACAGGAATCGGAGAGAAGAAAAAACTCCCCGACCCCACACATGCTTATTGTATATTAGAAATTGATGTTAATGGATATTTCTTTTTGGTGATTGAAAGTGAAAGAGAATGCCAAATGGGTCTCTCTCTCTCTTTCTTTTTTTTTCTTTCTTTCTTTTGAATTCACTCTCATTGGCAGATTCTTTTTGTTCTTTGTAGGGATAGAGGAATCAAAGAATCTTAGCCTTAGACTGTAGGGCCTTAACTTGCAATATCTTCCTTCATAAAAAAGTACCACAGATAACAAAAACAATGAAACCAGCACAGCTTCTTATTGAAATCAAGGGAAACTTCCTATGCAATACAATTTTTTCTTCAGCAGAATGACCCAAAAGAGGCCATGAAATGTTTCACTAAAATTTATTCAGATAGTGAAGGGTGTCGTTGTTAGGGCGAATCGGGACTTATCAAGAAGGATCACGCAAATAAGAAAACCCTAAAATACATTAAAGTTTACTCACCTATTAAGTTTCGGTCAAGTGTGTATAAACTCTCCTCATACCCACCATACTTATCCGATGTGGGACCTGAACTCACACTAGAATACCTCACATTGAATCTGGTCACATCGGTCTGCTCACACCTTCAAATCTAAATCGCATTGCACACTTATCCGTTGACCCATCTGACAATTCTAACCTGATACGCTTATGGTTCTAAAACTTATTGGCCCACTTAGATCGATCCACCTTCCTCTCTCTTGACCCAAAAGACTAGTCTCTTAAGTTTTGTGTTCAATATGTGTATACGCTCTCCTTATATCTCATACTTATTCGACATGAAACCTAAATTCGCACATGACACCTAACACTTAGGAACCCAATTTCATGTAAGCAGATCATCAGCACACATTTGGCAATGTATACACTAAACACAATGAGGAATGGCAAAAAAGGTCAATACAAGTTTTTCCTTGATCTGAAAAGGTCCACATAGTTCATGGATGTGCACTTTTATTATATATAGTAATATGAAAGCAATCTAGAGGACTTACCCTGCATAAAAGTAGCTTAAAGTAATATTCCAAAGGTTGTGTGTCTGCAATTCATATCCAAGCTGGTGATCTGATCAAGAAAAGAGAAAAAAAGAAGTTCTCACCCACCCAAGGAAAAAAAAGGGAGGGCCAAAATGGCCAACAAGAAATCGATAAAAGTGAATAGAATTAGATCGATCTTCAGATCTCTTTCTCGGGTTTTGGTCAAAGCCTGCGATCACCCGAATCAAAATCCAATGATTGATCTTACAAGCTATAAAGATTTCAGATTGATTAGTAAAAGAACATCCATGAAACTTATGCAGGTCAATGGTTTTATGTCAAAACCATAGTAACTTGATTATTGTAACAAGAACAAGTTTACTGATAAAAAGACACCAATCAAGTGACTGCGATGGTGGCATCGACCCATGATCACTCTCGCGGATCAAATCATGAACAAGACGATCAAAAAAAGAAATGGTGGGTCCGAATTCACAGCAAGCCATGGGGAGGTTCTTCCCCAGCAAGCAATAAGGCTATCATGCTAGCCATCTAGCAGATTGTTGATATTCAAAGAAAGGAATATAATTATTGACAATGTAGTAGTATTGATCATGTTATGTGGCCCTAATGTTTGAAAAACACGAAAAGAAAAATAACAAAAGAAAGAGAGTTATTGAAGTACCTTTCTCTTTAACCAGCTGATGTACTTGAAAACCTCCTTTCATTGCTTTATGTATTCCACAACAGTTAAAAGGAGATTCTGGTAAAATTCATGAGAAGCTCCATTGAATCAAAGGCCATTTAAACAAAGTTGAGAAATTAAAAAACAAGAGCTTTGTGACAATCAATATTATTGTTCTGTGAATGGCCAAAGGAGAGGGACCCATTATAGAAGGGAGAGGAAAGATTTCACAAATCCAAAGGCATAAAAAAAAGATGAGAACATATGAAGATTATGGAACCAGTCACCATCCTACAAAGAATAATTGAAACTTACTTGCAGCAAATTGAAAAATCATGGATCAAAACGCGCTGAGGGTGACGCGAGCAATAGGTCATTAATCGGCATATACACATCATAAACATCTTTTTTTGCTCTAACATGATTGTATAAGCACCAGCACTAATAGCAGTGAAATGAGCAACTTTCTTTCCTTTTCGGTTTGGACGGTGGGGAAAAAATGCCATTGCTGAAGAAGGATTTTTTATCCTAGTAAACAAGACATCATCATGAAATGGATCATGGGAACATGAAACACCCCTACTTTTTATGATCTTAAGCATGATTTATTGTAGGACGGACAAGACTCTTCAGAAGTGAAAACTGAAAACCATAAACAAAATGCAACATACAGAGAATATACAAAAGCATTATCAAAAAATAAACAATAGGAGCAATAGTTTATTGTTCTGGGCATGCTGGAGGATCAAGCAAAACTTAATTAAATGATCGAGAATCAGGACCTTTCGACGAAGACCCTGTACAGATTTACACACCTAGAAACAATTCCAATGGTCAGAAAAGGTCAACAGGTCCAATTAAACAAACAGTTAACACAAAACATGTTGATTATTCTGGATGAGGAGGCATTTCTTCGAACAGGTGGTGTGAATCAAGAATCAAGACCTTACAAAGACCCAGTACAGATTTACACATGTAGAAACAACCCTAATGATCAGAAAATGTCAACATATCCAATTGCACAAACAATTAACCCAAAAGCATGTTGATTATTCTGGGTGAGGCATTTCATCAAACAGGTGGTGTGCATGAAGAATCATGACCTTTCTACCAAGACCCAGAACATATTTACACATGTAGAAACAATTATAATGGTCAGAAAGGATCAACCAAGCCATTTAAACAGTCAACACAAAAATGTTGATTATTCAGTTAATCTGGATGAGGCATTTCATCAAACAGGTTGTGGGCATTGAGAATCTGAAGACCCAGTACAGATTTAAACATGCAGAAACAATTCTAATGATCAGAAATGGTCAATCAATCCAATCAAACACACAGTTAACAAATTAACACAAAACAGGTTGATTGTTCTGGATGAGGCATTTCATCAAACAGGTGGTGTGCATTATTGCATATCTCCACCAACAAGATGATAAGTGACACACACAAAACTTGTAAAAGTGTTAGGTCATGAGGAAAGTCAAGAATCTTGATGAGGACACAACATCAATATGCATACACATCTTTATTTGTATAAGAGACTAAAGCATAAAATTAAAATAAAAAAGAAC
This sequence comes from Geranium brycei, assembly GCA_036897365.1. Classification (NCBI taxonomy): domain Eukaryota; kingdom Viridiplantae; phylum Streptophyta; class Magnoliopsida; order Geraniales; family Geraniaceae; genus Geranium; species Geranium brycei. The sequence continues at coordinate 8,965 of JAYMTP010004354.1, forward strand.
CCACAAATTGATTGACAGAGACAAAATAGAATCATGGAAAAATATTCCCTCAAACAATTTAATACTGAATTGAACTCATCTTCTTCTAATTAGAAAAAGATTGGTACAGCAAAAGGCCTTGATGCCCTCTTAATTGACATGACTCAACCAACAAAGAAACAAAGAAACAAAGTATATGTTATTAAATCAACCATCATTTTGACTCAATATATGCATTTCTTTTTCTATACTCATTTATTTGGAGTTTTGATGATAAGAAATTAACTCAAGAACAAGATTTGTTTTAAATATTTTGTGAAAACTTGAATAATGGACTTAACTAACACCTCAAGCAAAAGATAAACCATTAATAAATGGCATACACAAATGTAATTATTTACCAAAGTGGTCAATGTGGGAAAGATGCATAATCAGTCTAATTATGATATCAAAAGACATGTGTGGCCTATATAAATATTTTTTATTTTTTTATTTATTTTTATGTGAGTTTATGTCAAAGAATACAAATATTTGAACTTTAGGCTCAAGATCAGTATGGGGCTTTACAATCATAGCTGAATAAAGCCCATTACAGAACATGGGCCTATTTTATTGAGATATGGTATTACTTTAAAATATTTAACTCATTTCAATTTGAAGTTTTTATGTTGATTATGTGTTTACTTTGGTTTTGAGGTGTATTCATTGTGCCTAATTACAAGATTTTTAGTGAATGGATTTTTAGATACATATCTAGTATGAACTGAGCCTATTTCAAAGTAAACATCCTTATATTGAGGAATTGAACAAAAAAATTTAAAAGGGAATGACATTTTCAAAAAGAATTTTTTTTTTTGAATTTAACAAAAGTTGGATAGAACTGTAGATCAAACAATACATTCATGATTGAACATTTAGGTCCAAAACCATATGCTATTTTGTTACAGTATTCTAGGACGTAATCATTTGATGTTTGTAATAGTGAAAGGATAAGATTTGAAATTAAAGATATAAAAGAAGAGAATTTTATCATTTTACAAAAGTTTAAGAGAGTTATAACAATTACATGTGAAAACTCATCGTGTGTGCATGTCACAAAATATTTATTTTTTATACATGAAAAGTGAAAGCCTTTAATTGAGATTTAATCTTAATTTATGTTTTGATAATCCAACAACTGAGATTGGTTCATAATTTTTAATTCATTAATCATCTTCAAGAGTAGTTTTCAAAAAAACCTTTAATTGTTGAAGTGAAAATAACATTTTTTTAAATGAAATCATGCTTTTCCTATAATTAGTGTGCGGGCATGATTTTTAGGGATAATATCACGTAGTATGTATAGAGAAACAATTGAGTTTTTAACCGTTAGAATTTTTTTTACTTAAATAACTTACAAAGTTAAGAAATACTTTAAATATACTTACTGATAATTATGTTTTTTCACGTATACTTACGCGATATAATCAATTTTTTTTCCATAATATTACTAAGGTTTGGTCTAAAATAGGATAAGGCTCGTTGGGGAAGGATTAAGATAGACACTAATTTCCCAACATATCTTCATTACAGTAATGGCAATAACTCCCACAAGAACAACAAAAGGAGCCAACTCAATTAATTAATTGTTAGCTCTAGACTAATCATATTAAATGTTATTTACACTTATATGAACCTTTTTATTTTTGTGGCCACAAGGTCAAAATCGGATAAATATTAGGAATAATTTATCACCAAAACACATAATGCACAAAAAAAATCTAAATGCGCATTGTGAATCATCAAATTTTGGCATAGTTAGGTCTCTTAAGCATGATAAAGGTTTAGTTCATGCTAGCAATTTGCCATCTTTATTATGCTAACAAAACATTTTTATTTACCAATTTTATTACGCTAATAAAATAGCGTCGTGTTTAATTGCTGCGGTTAAATTCGGTAAGACAAACTCCCCACCTAAATCACAAACATGAAAAAATAAAGCAGACTTGGCAGGTTTATGTCCCACCATGTTACAAGCTCTTTTAGCATGAGAAATAAGATGAGACAAAGATTGCAATACCAATTTATGGTCTATTAAAATGCTTTTGATGAGCTAAAAAACCCACTTATACTAATAGTGATTTCTTTCTACTGCCAATCCACAATTCACTCGTATAAATATGAGAAAAAAATTGATTATAGATTGATTTTAATTTATTAAATTGATCTTTTATGATAACAACGGGCCCAGTAAGACGTATAACAAGAAAAATGCACATCAATCTTATTTAGATCTAAATACGGCAAAACGTTAATAAGCCTACATTCAACAATTACTTATTAAACGGATGTATTTAATAAAAGGTGAAATAACAAAAATATGTATACTATTACATTTTTGTAAGAAGATGGTGTGTGCTTTATTAATAGTAAAAAAATGTTGTGAACTTTGATTATTTTTTCTACAAAATGTGTGTATTTCTATGTAAATGACGAAATTTTCCATTATATTAAGAATTATATTTTAAAAATAATTTAACTAAAAAATTAAATTTAAAATTTGTATCATACAAATTTGAATTAAAAGACATTTTCACAAAAAAAACAATTTAAAATATTTATTTTTAGATAAAAAATTATTATTAATGTGAAGAGGGATTTCGACATTTAGTATTTACACACTTTACACAAAAATCAAAGTTCAGAGTATCTTTTTGTCAGTATAAATCACCATCTTGCAAAAGTATGATAGTATAGAACATGTTTTTGCCATTTTTCATTAATATAAAATAGAGAAAATGTTACTTACTTCCTCTAAGTATCTCGTTCTCACTTAATTTTCTTTAACTAAGAACACATTTTCTTCGCCCCTTAAGTTTCAAAAGTTTCACTTTACTGTTTTCTGTTAATTTTTTTGAAAATTCTTTAACTTTGTAAGAAATAACGAAAATGCACGAGTATTAAAAATTTTAAAATAAATAATTAAAAATTATTTTGAACTTATTTTTTCTACTTTTTTGTAAAGATAAAGAATAAAAAATTATGTTAGTATTAAAAAATCGATATGTTGGTGTTAAAAAAACAGAGAATTTCATGTCGTTGCGCTATTTTTTATTTCACTCGTTGTTCTTGTAATTCTAAGGCTCGTGAATTAACCAGGTTTGCTTTAACTAACAGTAGTTGTGATTATGGTACGAGGTCTGTCCCACCATTTGATATTTTGACTGTTCGGTGGAATGTTTAGTTAGTTGCTTTATAAATTAATATATATTGTTTTTTTTCTCTAAAAAATCGATATGTTAGTGTTAAAAATCAATAATCTCATAAAATTCAATTCATAACAAACCGAATTAAACCGGATTGAAAACTGATATATTCAAAATTAAATTAAACCAAATTTCAGCAGTTCAAATTGATCGATTAAGTTAACATAGCCGAGAATAACCCGAAAAAAAATAATGACACAAGTAATGTAAATTCAAAATATAAATACATTTTAAATAAGAAAAAGGAATATTTTAAGACCAAGAGAGAGGTATGGTCTAACCTTATCTAAACTCTTTTTAAGACACGACACGTTTCGTCTATTTAGGTGGGTACTATTTTTAGCTGCTGATTCAGCAGAGGACAGCCACAAGAAAACTACTCGTATCGTATGTTACCTTTTTATCTGGAACTTCACTTCCCAAATGTTTGGACACGTGTGCGAACTGGGAGATGAACGTCTAGGATTTTCCGACAAGGCATTGTCACTTCGCTTTATGCCGGAGGGACCCACAGAAGGAGTTCAGTGCACGTGTGACGTAGCCATCGTTAGTCACTTCTTCCTCATCATTCCACGCGTCGGGTTCCCGATTAATCTTATATTTACATATCACAAAATAAATAATAAATATAATTAATTACAATAATGAATGAAACTATAATTTTTGAATATTCAAACCTCAATCTAATATAATTCTAGGATTACATTTAGATGTGAACGTCCGAACGGTGCGAACGAGAGATGAGACTGTACAATCTGCGCGGAGCCTCCATCACGAGACACGTGGAAACACGCTAATTGAAGTGCAACTTAACGCCGTCTGACAAGTTTGTGAGGGCGTTCTCGTCATTTCGCTGCGTTGACGTTTGAACTAACAGTTTAGTAATATACTCGAGTCAGTGGACGGTATTCAAGATTGTGTACTTGCTTGGTCTTTTGTTCTGCGAAGGAGTTTGCTGGTTATTGTGTCTTGCTCGATTCTCCTTATATCGTCTTCAGAAAAAAGAAAGAGGTATATGTATTTCGTTTATGAAAGTTGAATCAGTGACGGTAAAATAATTTATTTTAGTGTTATGGGGTGGTTGGTGTTTTAGATTCAAATGGTCGGCCCAAATGCGATTTTTGGAGGTGTGGACGGTGCTTAGAGGCCACAGTCGTCGGGGGCGAGTGTAGCTGGCAGTATGTACAAGATTTACAAGTTTAATTTATAGGGTTCATGTTTATAATTGTTTAAGTTTTTCTACAGATATGCTAAACGTGTAAATGGAATGGTCAAATGTTTTACCAGAAAGGACAAATGTTATACTTTAGAGGGCAAATGTTTTACTGTGATGGTCAAATTTTCTACTTCAAAAGGCAAATTTTCTTGTGCCCTACCGTCATATCCTTTGATGCTCTTGCATAATGTCTATCCTCGGGGTCAAGAAAATGGTGGTTGTGGTCTTCAACATACTTGACCACAATGAATTTCGTACTAGTCACATCTGTTCGTTTGAAGCTGATCATAGCGTTCCAGCCATATCTAGTCGTTATAGTGCGGCGCTTGGGTACGTTGTTCCCCTCAATGACTTTCTTGAATTTTGCAACACCCTCATTACTGCATGTCACGTACTTGAGTAGAATGTCGTCACCTTTTCTCTTTTGTGTGCCCAGTCTTGTGCCAAAGACACAGTTAGTTCCATAAGTCTGGTAGAATTTTATTCCGTCTTGCAGTGTGTCGAACATCGTACCGACAAAAGGCTTCTGATAAAATTGATCGTCCTTATAAACCTTACCCGCGGTGTAATCCTCATCCGCATGAACATCAGGCATGTAGCGATTGTCACCCAACTCGTCCAATCCTAGGTGCGTGTCGGATTAGGTGTCAACATCTGCACAATTAAATAAGGGTAGGGGTGCACTAGTTTGTGTGCACACACTACTCATTTCACCTTTAATAGTTTGCGACAGTTCGATATTACATTATACCATACAGGTAACATTCTACCTAGGATATGTCATATTCCACCTTACAGGTATATTATTCTACCCAATTGGCATAACATTCTGATGTGGGCCATTTGTGCCCCGTTCCGAACCCAATTAACCCCCATCTTAGCGCTAGTTTTGCCTCGTTTTGGTCATTTAAGGGTCATCAAGTGCGGAGATCTACTGTGAGGTTAAATGTGTGTAGGAGCGCAAATGGAGAGCATTTGGAGCAAAAACAGAGCAACGGAGGCGATGACTTGCAACCCAAGCTACTGGCAAAGTGAAGAACAAGAGGGTGCAACGATCGTGACAATGCCCGTCACGATCGTGACACCACAAAATGGCAAAGACAAGAGCTCCGTCACGATCTCCGCAACGATCGTGAAGATTCGGCGTTGCAAAGGCAAAATGGGGCCGTCACGATGGTGCAGCAATCGTGATACCATCGTGACAAGAAGACGACAAAGGCAAGCGTCACGATCGTGACCACGACCAAAACAAAAAGCAGTCACGATCGTGGCACATCGGCGCGACAAAGAGACAAAATTCAAAAGTTGTCATGATTGTGACATCCCTCGTCACGATCGTGACACGACTAATTTCGGCCTACTATAAAGAGTCAAGAGCTAGGTTGACCTAGATGCACACACTTTACACATCATCCAAGCTATCAGCCTCCACTATCATTGTTGCCACCAAAAACCTCCCTAGAACCCTCAAGAGCACTATTCTATTGCTTGAGGGTGAAGACTCCAAATCCTCCATCTCCAAGCTTAGGAAAAGAAGACTCTACACCATTGGAGCAAGGGAACACCAATATGAGCCATTGTCTACACTTGGAAGAACTCTAAGCCCTCCATGGGCTCTAGTTTGCTCTCTCCTCTTCCCTTAGCTACTTTTGTTTGTTCTACTATGTATTTCTCATTGAGCACC
>JAYMTP010004355.1:0-15088 GCA_036897365.1 Geranium brycei
AACCCAAAGCCACCGCCAACACCAGCACCAAAGCCGAAGCCAATACCAAAACCCACGCCGAAGCCAATACCGAAGCCCAAGCCCAAGCCCAAGCCCAAGCCTAAGCCACCACCCTCATCACCTATCCCTCCAAAGTCAAGCTCGGTACCGAACCCGGATCCAGCACCGGCTCCGAACCCAAACCCTATTCCACCACATGTTCAAAGCCAAAACCAAAACCAAAACCACAATCCCTTACACTAAGACGAACCAACCAGCCTCTCACCTAAATATATCGCATATATATGAATGATAAGAGGACAAATTTCATGTATCAATCGAAGTTACTATTTACTATTATTGCCAATAATTTTTGTTGCTTAATTTATTATCATTCTTATGTCAGCTTTATTTGTCTTCATTCTCTTACTTGCATGTATTTTAAATTTGTTAACATAAAACCAAAATTGTAATATCAAAGTCCAATATTCACGAACTTCTTGCCCTCGTAACTACAATTCCTCAATATCTTGTTCATGGGCAATACAATATTTGTAGTATACTGCGATAAGAAAATGCATATAGCTTGTACAAACCTTTGCTGAAGATTTCAGGTCAATTTATTTGTACAAATCCTCTCCCATCATTCAACTAAATCATTTTGCGCATCAGTACACTGACATAATCTCCGAAACTCCCAAAATTCGCCTTTTCCCCACCAAATCTGACCCGTGAGAATTCGAAATTATTTGAGCATATAAAAATCATGAATATCTGTCAACAAATGGTATTGTACTGAATTAAACTAGCAATTCTAGTTCCCAAATTCAGCAAAACTCTTAAAAAGACTCATTTCCCATATAAAACTATGAGCAATGCATGCTAGTCTGCTTCAAGTCAAAGCATATCATCACACTTTCATCCTCTACATCCATCTCTTTGTTGCCCTACTTGCTGGAGGAGTCTTGGCAAGCCTATCATCACTTGCATCATCTACATCAACGACAAACAAACAAAAAGAACTTCAGATCACAGCAGCAGCACAACGCATGATGATGATGGTTGTTTGTTTTTTTTACTCACTGAAGTCAGGAGGTTGCGGCACTCCTCCCAGCGAAGACCTGCGCGACGTTTGAATGCCAGTCAGCGATCTCCTCCTCTGCGCTCTATTACTCGCAGATACAGGCGACTTCGCCTCAACAACAAGGTTGTTGTAGCTAGGAGGAGGATTGTTCTTGGACTGCTGCGTCTCCACCAAGTTCTGCTTGTTCCTGCAAATCCAGACACAAAAGCAAAATCTATATCAGTGAAGCTCTATGAGTTCTGAAATCAGCTGCATTTCTAACATAACCGTGGCGCTGCACTTCTGTAGTAAATATAGAGTGATCATAAAAGGACAAAGCCAAGCATAGGTCAATGAAGCTCTGTGAGTCATGGCATTATCAATATACACATACCTCTTCTCAGAACCATTGATCAATTTCCCAATGGTTCGCAGCGATTTCCTCAGTTGAGAGGCACCTTTTCCGCTCGCGCTGGCAGTCAAGAAGGGTGTCTGAGAATCTGTAGAGACTGTGAGCTCACTCTTCATAACAATCTGAACCTCATTTCTTGCCCGCATTGGTGGTTCCGGGGTTTTTGGCAGCTGAAGAGAAGGAATTTGTGTTCTCCCGTCTGTTATAATCATTCGCTTCTGATAGTTTGAACTAGTAGGACTCTTGGGAACCTTAGTAGGACTCTTGGGAACCTTAGATTGGTACGAATCAGTTGTTGCAGCCTCATATGCCGCAGATGCTTGATTGTCCTTCTTTACTTGTCTCTGACCTTCCAGACTCAGCCGCCTTGAACGAACTGGCTCAGAAGGTGTTTTTGGTCTTCTCCCGCCATCTTCAAGAACCGCTGCCTTCTCAGCCTTCATTGTGCTGCGGTTCTCAATGCTCAATCTTCGAGTGCGCGGGGGAGTTTTGTTAGTCACTGGACAGGGAGATTTTGGTTCCCTCGTTTTGTTGAACTGCACGCTCTGCCTCACTGCTGCCCTCTCACTCTTCATGGCACTCCCACCATTTTCAATGCTCAATCTTCGCGTGCGTGGAGGAGTTCGCTCATTAGCCTCCCTGCTCGCCAGTGCCTTTTTAAGGCTCTCAACCTGAAATTTTATTAAAATGACAGTTACAATTCATGTCCCAGAAATGGCATTTTAAGTATATAGTTTTGAGCTCATTAGGTGCTAACAACCATATTCCCATATCAACTAGACAAATTAAACAATGATAGTCAAACCAAAATAACAATGACGATTGAGCATATCACACGAACGGGAAAATAAGTACAGAAAGATTTGGATATTGTATAATAGCAGATGACAAATATATGCTTACCTGTTCCTTGAGCTGCAAGACCTCGTTGCTCTGCTTGTTAGCGCATGCAGCGCCAAGTTCAACAGTTGAAACCCTCTGAGCAAACTTTAAGGTACTAATCGTTTCCCCAAAAGAATCTTCTTCCGGACTTACATGAGCAATCATCAGCGTTTTGGCACGCCCGCCTGATAGACAAATTTAGGCGATAAAACTTCCATCAACTCATAAACTTCAATGCCAATTATGACGCTCAGCTAGTTAATAACCTACCTAATGAGTCTTGCAGGAGGAGAGTGAGTTTGCTGTTTCTGTAAGGGATGTGAGAATTCTTCTGCGCCAAGGCTGTGATAACATCTCCCAAACAAGAGAGTGACTTGTTGATGTACTGTGCCTCCTTAAGCCTATCTCCCGTAACTTCTGATTTGTCAACACGCTCACTCCCTGCAAGATCAACCAAATGCAGGCAGCTCCGGAAAGTGCTTCCAGACACATCCTTACCATGCACATGCACAGTCAGGACACTGCAAAACACATAAAAAAGTCTACTTAGTCTTAAACGAAATAGCTTCATCGCTCAAACTTAAATTTGGTTTGATTTGTTAAAGAATGCACCGTGCTCCATAAAACTCACCTGTGAGAACGACTACTCTGGTGGTTCATTGCAGTGGAACTCACAACTCGATTCACCTCACCGAGTCTCATGAGGCTAAGAACATCAGTGGTAGACTTGACAGAATGCATTATCGCATCAGGAAGAGCCAAGCCATTGTCACTGGTACAGCTCCGTATCTCTAATTTGAACATAGTTAAGAACACAAGCATATACATAATTCAAAAACCAGTAAGATGTAAAGCCCATTGCTCTGTATATCTAATTTGCGCATAGTCAAAGCACAAAACATATCCATAACTCAAAAATCAGTAAGAAACAAAGCACAGTGCTGCAACGGTTTTTATTTATATTTTATGTTAAGGTGAAACAACCCATATGAAAGGATATTTGGTGGTTGATGCATCTTCCACAAGAAGGTCTCGCACCTGCTCGTTGTATATCTCGACCATTTGAACATAAATGTCATAATTTACGACGGCCTTTCTCTGACTGGACATATGGAAGAGATCGTTGAGAGCTAGATAATTAATCCCCATATCCTTAGCTGACCCGTGTGACGGACCACTCTGGCGCCATTGAAAAAAAAATACAGGTTAGATGGCGAGTTTGTGATTCGATCAACCCAAGAAGTTAATCTGAATACAAACATAAAAAGCTTACCATGGTATGGGTTTTCCCTGATCCAGTTTGGCCATAAGCAAAAATGCACACATTGTAGCCATCCATTACAGACCGGATCAATGGCTGAGTTTCATTGAAAACCATCACTGGCATAAAAAAGAGCATGCAACAAATCGAATCAGAGATTATGAGAGGAAAAAAAGAAATGGGTTGCAAAATGGTTGACTGGAACTCTACCTTGGGTGGCGGTTGGACCAAACACTTGATTGAACTGAAAAGGTTTCCTTCCATCTTTTTGGGGCTTGGAAGGGTCCCAAAGCACTAGTGAACCATCTTCCCCGACAAAGTCTATCACGCTTTTCATTTCAGCACTGAAGGAAGGTCTGATTCTGCAGTAAACTCTAATATTTCCTGCAGATATTACAATTAAGATATATAAACGCATATAATAAATAAATGGCAAGTGCAAAAATGGAAAACGTGATTAACCTTCTTCCTTTGAGAGGAAACCGACCTTTTAAGTCTTGAACCATGTTGTATAGCTTCCTGTTCTCTTTCACCACCCTGTGATACCCAAGAGCGGCACTAGACATCTCATGTACCCGATTCCCTGAAACCATTTGACATAGAACACACTTTCATAACATTTTAAAAGAAAGCCTAATTCAGAAGTTTTATCGATAAACTTATAGATTCAAGGTTTTGTGCTTTATCCGCATGTCATACCCAGATATCTCAGATCTCTCTCAAACTGAGTCTGCAAGTCTACAAACTCGCTCTTTGTTCTTGACAACAAGTCCTTGAGAACCTGAAAAACGAATAGGGTGGTATCAATCAACACGTGAACCATGAATTTAGTCATGTAATATAAATAAGTACGAAGAACGAAAACACTTGCCACGAGTTCTTTTTCTTGCATTTTAAATAGACCCTTATGCCTACAGTTGTCCTTCCTTGAGCATGCTCTGCAACGCTGTAAGATGTACGGGCATCAGATTCTCGTATGAAGTTTCCAAATAAACTACCATGTATGCTGGAATGGAACTGAAAATATTATGCGCTATAGGACAAACCAGTCTATAACAGGAAAGGACTTCGGTATGTAATAGTAAAACGGTTTTATTCAGTACACAATCTTCTAACATTTGCATGGAAACATAATTTTAACATTGCATAAATAAATGTATCCGAAGGGCTTTTAATTATAACTCTGTATCTTTCTGTGTAATACAAAGCATAAAGAACGGTTGCCAAATGAACATTTAAGAGTTTATCCTCTACAAAGAATCATACCGGCAGATCGAAACTGACAACACATCACACTTTTGGATTCAAATAAGGATACAAAATTGAATGCCTTGCTTAAAAACAAATTACATAATTACAAAAGTCAAATCTCACTTCATGTTCCATAATCCTCTCTTATAACTTTAGCCGATTAGGAATTTATGACTGAAGAGGAAAGAGCAATTTTCTGAGAATTGCTGTAAGTTCAGAATATGAATGGCATGTCACATATAATAACCAAGAACACGCACCTCAGAGTTTCCAACTGAAGTTATATCCCCTAGAGGTAAAGATTTTTGAACGGGAGGTGAGCTATTTCTTTCTTTCAAACCGCCTTCAAACCCTGGTTTTACCTGTTCATGGCCAAGCAGACATTAATTAAGGTAGATAAAAGCAATATCATATCAATGTAAAAAAATTCATATGACGGGGAAAAAACCGCTCAAGTAGAACTCACCTCAGCAAACGTATTTTGAATCTTATCCTCTAAACAACCAGACATTATCTTGCCGAATAACTTGACTGCATCCTGTAGCGAAACCAAATCTGTTTTTAAATCTATCTCTATTTAAATGTCAATAACAAACAAATTTCAGAAATCAGCTCCAATACCGGTTTCCCGTTATGAAAAGTGGCGAGCACATTGCTGTCTAAGTTTTCCTTCGAGTCAACCATGTGTTCAACAAGTGCCTTGACGACTGAATCTAGAAAATTCAATACAAAACAGTGAGTAACCGCCATATGGAGCACATAAGCCGAAAATACAACTCTCGCTAACTAACCTTCAACTTGCTTTGCATCACGCCCAACACATGGCTGATTTTCATTAGCAGCAGACAGATCCAAGCGCCGGCAAGTGCCTGATGGAACTGGTTCTGAGGTTTGTAAATGGGCCCTATTGGATGTGTGCATGACAATCATTGGAGATCTCATGTGTTTATAAAATCCATTCCCACCGCTCATCAGCTTCCACTCATGATACAATTTAAGGGCTAATATGCAGTCGGCGACCTTAGATGCCGATACTGCCTCCAAAGTATCCTGGTACATTGAATTAAATTCCATAAGTTCAAAAATGAAAACTAGTTCCACACTTTTGGTTTTGGATACAAACAGGCATATGCATATTGTGCCAAATATCTAAAATTACCCTTTCGAGATCAGAAGCTTCAAAAGCAGGCAGCTTCAACTCTTCAACTGCCACTAGGAAATTCCGAACATTCTCAAAGTACTGATAAGCCGGTAATGGCTGAGAGTCCCATGAATATGATTGTAAAGGTTGATGAATCTCCACAACCTTAATATAGCATACAGAAGTTCAAAAATTAGGAACAAACCAACTAGGAATAAGAAAAACCTGAAACCCTAACCCTCAATCTTATTGCTTTCAAAATTGATTTTGACATGTTTTTCAGAGAAGACAAACTACTCTAGCAAGGAAAATCAAACCTATTGTTCCATTTTCCCTCTATTTTCTCAGAAACCAAACAGGGACTAAACCATAGTGATAAAATTACTAGAACCTTCGGCACAGCTCCAGGTTTGATCTTGTTAATGGCATTGCACAGAACCAGACCATTTCTCAAGCAAGAAATGAACTCCTTCTCTGATGGCTGATCGGACATGCCTAGCGGACCCACGAGGCTTACGAGCCACTTGGCAGCTTCGAATCGCCTCCAGGCTGAGAAATCAGGAAACAAAAGACCATCATTTCTCAATTTATCGAAAGAAAAAGATTGACAAATCATCACAACCCATATAAAGTAACCCTCGAATACTCTCAACAATCGTTTACCAGCATTACCCAGAAACCCAAATCTCTCCTTTCCGTTTCCATTTTCCATCACTTTCTCACCAACCAAACAGAACCTAAACCCAAAAGAAAGAACGAGAACGAAGTAAAGAAAACCCTACCCGCTTCTTCTGCTTTTCTTGACGCCAAATTGAAATCATGCGACCCATTTCTCATACAAACCTCCATGAAAACCCAATCTGCAGATTTCAAGCAAAATGCATCAGAAAACCGATTTTCCCAAGATACTGGAAACGAAGCACGAAAATTTCTTCACCCAATGAGAGGACTGATCCCAGAATCCAGATTTTACCTGTTCAATTCCGGGTCTTTCTCGGACCAATCGAAGGAAGAAGATAAACAGAGAAAAGCCCAGAAATCAGAGAAAAGTGAGAGACTGTGCAGTCCAATTTTTTCAGTTGAAAACGCAACAGAGAATTTATATGAAATGTTGGCTATGGTTGGTGAGGACCTAGTTTTGTTCTCTCTGAACAAAATATGCTACTCTGTTTTTTTTCTCGTTTTGGCTCGGAGCTAGGCTCGGACCCGAGGCTGAGGCTACGGAACCGTAACGTTACTTTGGGTCATTTGAATTCAAATCGGTGGGATCACGTGCCTGTGCCTTGAGGTCAACGACGGTTCATCCTTGCCGTCCATCCTTACTCACAAGTAACCCCTAACCGACGGATACGATCCGCTCCGGAGAGGTCATTAAGAAATTGAAACTTACGCGCGTGTAGTCAAATACCGTGTTTTGATTGGCCAGTGCATGACAAACGCGCGTGGGGATTGGAAGGTGCCTCGCGTTCTTTGTTGTTCAGGGGTATAAGAGTCAATTCTCCGAGTTGTGCTAAATTTGAGGTAAATTAACATATTCCCGTTGGAGAAAGAAAGAAGATTGTAAAATAAAAGCTGAATTGTACACTCTGTAATAAATTAGTCAAATTCATGTACAATTATTTAAGATTTATAAGCTAAAAGGCTAACTTGTTTAATTTTCATTTAACTATTTATAATAATTTACTAAAAATAACTAACATGATTAATTCAGTGAATATGTACGAGTCATTTTGACCAGAAGATTAGTCGCATAAAAGTAAACATTTAATATTATGTGTAACTTACGTGAAAATAAGTTCAATTTAATTTATATCATTAGTAATGTGGTTTTCACGTACAACCCGTATGATTAAAATTATTTTTTATTTTGTTTGCATAAATTTAATTAAACAATCGCTAATTTATTTCATAATCGCTAATTTATTTAATCGATAAATTCACTTTTCTCTAAAAAAGCTGATTTCATTTGTTTATATAATGTGTATAATTTTTTTACAATTTTAATAAATAATTATAACAAAAACTAAATTAATTGAACTAGCTAAATTTACTTATTTCCTATACGTAAAACTCCAACTTTTATCAAATTATTTTCGATCAGAAAACCAATTTTTGGCAATTATAAATGAAATAATATCATAATTGAGAAAAAAAAATCATTTTCAGTTGGAAAAAAAGGTAATATAAACCATCCTTTAAATAGTATTTTCGGTTCTCAACCCATTGAATCAGAAGGAGAAAATGTTAAGGTACTGTTTGGATCCATTTATTTGATATTTTAGTTCCACACACAAAACCAAAAACAATAAGCAATAAAATTGAGTGCCCACCACGCAAATCTCTACTGAAAACAAACAATTCCCATAAAAGGAGAGTTCTAAAATAGGGAAAGAGCCAAAGAGTCCAAGCAAATAGAAAATTCCGAATCGGGATATGGAGTTCGAATAGGAAACAAATGAGTAGCCTTTTTCTATTTGATTTCCCAATTTTTCCTCATTCAGCAACAGACCCTCTTCGGATCCTCATCTCGATTTCGATTCCCACTTCGATTTCGTTATATTTGGTGCTTTCCCCAAATTTTCTCATACATTGTATTGCTTGTTGCAACTTCACTCCTCTTCTCTGATATATATTTTTTATTCTTGGTTGATTTTGGGTTCTGAGTTTTTGGGGGAAATGGGTAGAGGGAAGATTGAGATAAAGAAGATTGAGAATTTGAATAACAGGCAAGTGACCTTTTCGAAGAGGCGCAATGGGTTGCTGAAGAAAGCTAAAGAGCTTGCTGTTTTGTGTGATGCTCAGGTTGGAGTCATTGTCTACTCCAGCACTGGGAGGCTCTATGAGTTTTCAAGTTCTAGGTATTTTTTTTCTAGTTTTTACTGATATTTTTCCATTTTGGTCTTGTGGGTTTGATTCAGATTACTTTGATTTTGCCTTTTCATGTTGTTTTTGATGTGATGCTTCTGTGATTTGACTGGTTAATTTCATGGGTTTTGATTGCTAGTCGTGCTCTTGGTTTTTGTTTCTTGTTAGTAGGGTTCTTAAAATCACTGACTTGTCCTATTAGTCATGTATTAATACTCGATTAGTCCTATTAATTCCCGATTACTCTCGGAGGCCCTATCTGCCCAACTGGCGCCTAACGGTTTTAGAACACTGCATGTTAGTTGAAATTTCAGATGATTTGGTTTGGGTATTTTGATTCATTGATCAGTAATCGCCAGTTTATGCTGTGGATATAGTGTTACTTCACCTCTTCAATTCATAAGTATGGTGAACTGAATGGAAATTTGCAGCACATATGTGGTTTGTTCATTTTTTAGATGACGAATATAGACCAATCACATTTTTAAGTATATTAGAATTATATAGGGTATTGCATGTTGAAACAATGGAATTAGTAGATTAATTTGTTTGCGATTTCAGTAATTGCTTAGCTAATGGAGGACCTAAAAATGTGTCCAAGGGAGGTAGCAGATAAAATAGTTCTAAGAATCATACTCTCTGTCTCACCCTAAGAGTACTAAATAACAGTCTTATTTCCAATTTTAATTAGTTAATTTGTCATAGATTATAAATAGTATCACTTCATAAGCTACTTATATGGCGTAGGAGTGCATTGCGGTAAATGGTAGAGTTAGTCTATGCTAACTTATTTTGAGCGAACACTTGGCTTATCCCGGTTAGCGTCGAGTTGGGTTGATGAATTCCGTGCTTATTTAGTCAGCTAAAAAGCCAAAAGTTGATTGAATGTGTCGGATGGGAAACAAGTAAAAGAAACATAAAGAAAAACGGTTATCGAACTTCATGTATACTTAAATTTTGTTATATACGTCTACTGTGAGATCACAATACAGAAATGACAACAAAAAAGTTGATTATGGGTATGACTGTCTTGACCAAACAAATGAGGTGTATAGAACTTAGTTGTGAAAAAATCAAGCTTGATAATGATTGAATTCTGTATCCAAGGGAGCAACATTGACAATTAAGTATATAAATTTCAGAAGCATTGTGTCCATATTTTTGAAGAATAGATACAAATTTGCAGGACTGTCATGAATCTATTCAAGTACATGATTATTTACTTCCATTAATTGTGCAGCTCTATGCAACACATCATTTCAAGGTACAACGCTGGTCTCAAGCCAGAACATCCTTCAGCTCAAGCCCAAGAACTCCAGCTTGTATGATAGTAGTAGTCGTGTAATTTGATCTTGAGCATTACTAAAATTTATAGCAACCATTTTTCTCAATCATTTACCGTTTTGCAGACACAAAATGCCGAACAATCTCAACCTGATGCAGAGGAACTGAAAGAGCAGCTTGCAAAGCTGCGATTGATGTACTTGTGAGTAACCCGTTTATTGCTTCAACTACATTTTTTTTTGGATCAACAACAAATTAAAGAGCAATATTGCTGACATGGGGAATGGAACCAGCGACCTCATGCTTATTTATAACCTCTCCTTTTCAAATTAAGGAGGCACGTCGTGCTATTGGGCTATAATACACAGCGATTAGATTATTTCTTTGTCTTGTTTCTTGATCTTGTAGGCGGATGTCGGGTAAGGAACTCGATGGCCTAAACTTCTGTGATCTTCAGCAATTAGAGCAGCAACTAATGGAAGGGATATCATCCGTTAGGAACAAAAAGGTCCCTAAATATTCTGAAAAGCTTGAAGTAGCTAACTTAAATGTCCTCTTCAATTTCTTCTACAAAACAAACCTGCACTTTTTTGTTTTAGCCACTAACAATGGCAAACCAAACCATCGTCAAAAGTTCAAATCCATTTTCATATGTATGTTTTTGATCAAAACGCATTCGTTCTGCTGTAGTAGGATCAAGCTCTTATGCAGATGGTCAACCAATCAATTTTTAAGGTAAACTATATCCATTAATTTGGTTTTTCTTCATTAATTAGCTATAAACTCTACTAAAATGAACTTCTTATTTTTTTTTTCAGGAGCACAACCCAATGGAAGAAAATAAGAATCTAATCAAAGAGGTCGGTTTTAAACATGCCCAGGAACAAAAAAATGACCCCTTACTATTTGTTACAATTCCATTTATCTTTTCGTGCACATTTTTTCCATCTACATATACAGGTCGAGGATCTTCGAAGAAGCTCATCAACATCGTCTTTCCTTGACTTCAATCCTATGCAAACTAAGTTTTGCCTTTCGGGTCTGGAAGCTGATGGTTGTAGCAATAGTAAGTTCTCATGTGATGAAAATATTAACGATGAGGAAGATGATTATTCAAACACTTGCCTACAGTTGGGGTATGTCTGCATAAATATAGGATTCAAGTTTCATATATCAGTGGAAAATGCAATAGTTAGCATCATTTTTGATCAAATGTTTATGCCCTGTTTCTCAGGTTGTCATCAGATGTTTTTTGCAAGAGGAAAGCAGCAGCTAGTGTTAGTGCTGTCAAATCCCATTTGGATTCAAAGAGTCAAGTGTCCTTTGAACAGTGATGATGTTTACTTATTGAAGCTCACACACTCTTCAGTTTTTGTTGACATAAAAACTCCCAATAGTTAGTTTGATTTTTGATTGTTCATGTTTTACTTTTATAGTTTATTTTCTTCAATACTTCTCTTGGAAAAAAACAGCTGGATATGATTTCATTTACTATTCTTCATTCTTCAACATGTTTTGAATCATACATAAAAATAAAGAGAATATTTTTCTCACCAAATAGTGATTCATTTGGGATTTGAATTCATACTCTCAAGAGATGGCTTTAGGAATGATAATAGAATAGGTATTAGGAAAAATATACTTTATATTGTTCATCTTTTCACCAATTGAATACATAGAATTCTTATTTCTCGAACCATACGTTTAAAAATATACTTTTTTATATGTATTGGATATAGAGTTAGGTTGTGAATTTGTGATTGTTTAAACTATTAGAGATTTTTGAATCCCGAGTTCATTTTAAGAGGCTTCCATCTGAACAATATGTTATGTTCAGACGTTGATGATTGGTTGTATATGTCTAATTTTGAACTTTCTGCCAAATTAAATTTCATATTTTCAGTGTAATCTTATCTCTCTCAATAAAAATTTTCTTTTTTATTTGCAGTCGACCCATTATCAGTGAATTACAAAACTCTCGACACTATTATTTATTATTTTATATCATAAGTTCATCATTTTTGTGTCAATAATCTTGGTTATTATAACAATACATGATGAGATCATATTATTACCCTAAGCAAGAAGCTAAGTATTAGGTGTGAAATTGAGTCATTATTATAGTCTCCTCCTCGTACCTGGGATCATATCCAACACTGTTCAGGTTAGCTTATGATACAATTTCATGGCAAGAGAGCACTTAATTTCCCAATAGGTTTGACCAAAGCTCTCTTATGCAAATTACAGTTGCAGTGTCCAAATCCTTAGCCATAAAAATGGAGTAAACATATGTTAATTAGTGATGATGACTCTGATGTTGATGCAATGAAAATGACATGCACTAAAAAATAACATAGAAGAAGGCAAATTTGAGGAAGTGTAAGATCGAGTAGTGGTGATGAGACCCACCGCGTGGCAAAATATATATATATATAATAAATGTCATCATTTAACCAAACCCTTAAGTCTACAATATTAGGCCACCAATCTTATTACTGTTTTCTACACTCTTGCATGCTTGCCTTGCTTATAAATATATTTATTTTCAATATCATCATGTTTGGAGCCGTCCAAGAAATTATTGGAGATTTGATGTGTTAATATAATTAATATCAAAGCTTGGAAAAGACTACTCATTCCATGCATTCATATAAAAAAGGATTAATTATATATTATATGCCGCATATTATAATATGAGTAATTATAGTCAATTATAGTTTAGAAGGATGATTGGTTTAATTTCTCATCAATTATTTTATAAAGATATATTAATCATTTTTCAATCTATAGAGAGACCCTAATAATTTTAGGTTTACACTTTTATATAAAATGTAGTAGAATCGAATCTGGCTGGGTGTAAAATTGAGGAATTTTCAAGTAAAAAATGAAAATGTGTAAGTAAATAAAAATGTATACATCAAATTTATTTGTTTAAATTAGGATAGCGATTGAATATGATTTTGTGGTGCAATGATTATAGTTTAACTTGTGACAATTAGATTATACATTAGTCAAGGTTTTAACAAGCTATTTAAGTTCGGTTTATTTAATATATTTGACTTGAACATGTGGATGAGTTTTGTTTAATAAACGAGCCAAACTCGAGATTAAGCTCGTGAAGCTCACAAGTGAGTCGGCCGTTTTATACTTTATATATGTAAGTAATTAATATTTATATCGTTGAGTAAAAATATGGTTTTTATTCTATTTTTAGTGAATACATGGCTAAAAAAACAAAAATTGAATCGAGTCACTAAATTTGAGTTTGACTAGTTATTTTTAATCAAACTAAAGCTTAACTTTGTAAACTTGTTTGATTACGAGCTAAACTCGAGTCGGCCCAATTTTTCGAACGGAATTAAATCTTGTCAAATATCAAGAACTTGATTGAGCTCCTAAACACTGTTGGCATTAAAAACATTTATCCTATGATAATAAATTGTTACTTACACAATTATTTAACCGGTTTATAGAAAATTAGTCGCGTATCATCAATAAATCATATACGTAAAACACACATACGAAAAGGTCTCGCAATTATTGTTAACACTTACAAAGAGAGAGATTATAGCTCTTCCGAAAACGATGCGGACAAAATGGCTTCTCATGCACTTAATATCGGGCAATTGACTATTATTAATTATTAATTATCATGCTCATCATCGCCCACATCTCCTATATGATCCACCTCACGCTCCTCTCTTTATTCGTAATCTTATCATTCACCATCATTTTTGCACGAGTGATTAAGTACTAAATCACAATTATTTGAATTATTATATATATTAATACAGTACTAATTGCATATGTGCTTAAATCAATCCAACCCTAACTTAGTTACTTAGGGATGGTAAAAAGGAGAGTTTTGCCCACCTCGCCCCTGTCCGGCCCGATCATTTTCCGGTTCTCGGGTTTTCTATAAATTCTCCCGACCTACTCTGTCTCCAACGGGTACTGGAAATTCCCGTTTCTCCACTTGGAAATAACTTGTTAAAATATGTATTTAAAATCCAAACTATGTACTCAAGTTGAATTATACATGAGCATTCTTTGATTGACCTCTTCAACTGTATTTTTTTATTAATTAAGAAAAACTGTTTGTCTGTCTTACAAATTACAATAAATATGTTCTCTAATTATTTGTATAAAATTAGAATTTATAAATCTTCAATGTTTTTGACCAAAATAATCACAAAAAAAATGTATTTGCACTCAACCCCAATCAAATCCGGCAAAGATGGTTGACTTTATATTGCACTTTGCACTATTATGCATCAGCGTCACATCAAAAAGTATAAAATAAGTAATAAATATTATTTTTCTCAGCCGTTGGATGAGAGTGATGATTGCATCCTGATGAGTCCAAGTGGACGGTCGAGATGAGGATTTGGTGTGAAAATTTTGCAGCAGCAGCAATATTTTACAGGACCCACTCTTCATTTTAAAATTCTATGAAAAAAGAACAAAAAGTGTATAAATATAAATGGTTACAGAAATGATCAAAGTGACTCATAAGCCTCCATAGCCTTCCTTTTTGATTGGAAACACCATCATCGTCACTGTCGGCCGCTTATTTTCTCTTTGTGGCATTTTCACAAACACCTTGTGTGCACAATATCAAATACCCTCTATTTGTTCTCTTTTCTTTTTGGGGCATTTCCACAACCACCTTGTGTGCAATATCAAGTACCCTCTATTTGTTCTCTTTTCTCTTTGTGGCATTTTCACGAACACCTTGTGTGCAATATTATAAGTACCCTCTGTTTGTTCTCTTTGGGGCATTTTCACGAACACCTTGTGTGCAACAATGAAAACCCAGGAGCTGGCTCTGCGCAGAGGCAACAGCTGCAGCAGGAGCTCGAGCAGGAAGATCATTCCCTCCACGGCCTTGCCGAGATCCTCGTCCGCGGCGGCCTCCGACGCGCTCCTCGGCCGGAGCGACTCGCCGGC
>JAYMTP010004356.1:0-15087 GCA_036897365.1 Geranium brycei
GAGATTTTTTTCATTAAATTTTTTTTTTTTTAAAATCATAACCGGTTTCGGTTAACCGATAAAACCGACAGAAATTTACGGTTAACCGGAAGTCTGGTCTTAACTAAATTCCGGCCGGTTTCGGTTCCAGAATTTGAAAACCGGACACGACCGATTCGGTTTTTGATTTGAACCGCCGGTCCCGGTTAACCATATATGGACAGCCCTAACTTATGACATCAAAAACTATAGTATACTTTGTATTTCAGGAATGAATGAAATTGGATCGAATTTTATTAACGGGAAAAGTAGAAATAATTATTTTTTTCAGAAAAATAAACTAAAAATATAATACCATCACTATGTAATGTATCATTGAATTGCATGATAATAAATAATAATTAATTGAACGTAGTGCTTGTCACGGCAAGGCAAATCATTAACATTGTCACTTTCGGACATAACTTGTCCACAACCACAAGAGTATATATCCTTTACCCATCATCACCCTAAACACAGCATGGGTTGATCCCTACTTTATTTCTCTGCACACGTTTATAATTTAGTGTTTTCTCTTTTAAATCCATGAGATTTTCTTTCCCGTTTAGCTGAAAGTGTTAAAGTGTTATATTTAAAATATGTGAATTCACTAATCAGATTAAATAATAATTTAAATTTTTATCGCTTTTTTTTGTTTCCTGACTGTATGAGTGTTTAGAGTATGAAAATAACGAGTGAGGGTGCATGAATGACCTCTGCTCCATAGGCCTTAAACCCAAAACAAATGGACTTGGAGGTCACGTCCAAATCCAACCAGACTCTATACCATGTTGGAAACTCAACCCACCTAAAAACTCAAGCTAATAGATAGAGACTTGAACTATTATTTAAACAAGTTAACGGATTCACATTTTTCAGATGTGATACTCTAACACATGTATGAGGCCTAACCCATCTAAAAACTTAACCTCGTAGGTGGAGGTCCGAACTATTATTTAAACTGGTTAACATATTCACATCTTTTAGATGTGGTACTCTAACACCTTCTCTCATGTGCAAGCTTGTTGAAAGGTACGTGGAAACAACGAGAGGGAGTGTAGGGACGACCTTTGATCCATGGGTCTTAAACCCGAAACAAATGACATGGATGTCACATCAAAATCCAGCCATGCTCTGATACCATGTTAGAAATCCAACCGCCTAAAATTTTCTTACTGATAGGTGGAAGCCGTAACGAACTAAGATTCGTGGGCCTAACTTATTTGTCTAACATAAAGATATCTAAAACTCATTGACATAACGGTAAATGAGCCGAGTACTTAATAAATCTTTTGAGTTTGATTGGTTAATTATTAGACTCACACTCTTTATGATTAAGCTTGAGATGAATTCAAAATTAAGGTTGAATTCATTTAATAAACAAGTCGAACTTAAGCTCATCTCACAAAGGCTCGATAAGCTTATGTGCCGGATCGTGGGTATTTAATTATATAATTATACATAATATAACTTAATATAATTATAATTTTTAATAATATATATATAATAAAATTAAATGAATCGAACTAAACAGAACCAAGCTGAATACAAGACTGAATATATTTTTGAGTTAAACTTAGTTTTGTAGGCTCTTTCGAGTTGAAGTCGAGCTTAAACTGTAGATTTATATTTAAGTTAAATCGAGCTGAGCCTTACAAGATTAGACTCGATCTATTCATTTTATTTACACCAGGTGATTGTATTTATTTCTTATGGTATGAATTTTCGAATCACTCATATTCAAAGAAATAGTAATATAGTGGGTGACGATCTTGTTAATTATGATTATGAAGCTTACAATTTGGTTCTGCATTGATTAGGTCTTCGCATTATTGTTGTTGTTGTTGTTGTTGATGATTCGTGCTACAAGTGTTTGAAGGACACAACAATATATGTTATCACTTTAAACGTGATTTATAAAAAATAAAAAAAATATACCCATCTAAAGTTTTAAACTAATACATGAAAAATATACTTATTATTAAGCTATCCTAATTCATTTTTTTTCAGTATCACATGCATAAGTACAAGATTGAGAGGATACATAACATACAAGACATTTTTGTTGGCTCAATATTTTTCGGCACAATTAATAAGCCACGTGTTTAATTCAATCGGTTTTCAATTCGGTTTAATTTTTTATCAATTCTCGTCTTGAAAATCGAAACCCAGCCGTCGTCCATATTATGCAAGTCAGAGAAATCTTATTAGGTTGAGAATGTTATGGGCTTAAAAGGAATGTTCAAGATTCTGGAATATATGGGCCGACAGTTGGGCTTAGATATGAAATGAATTGGGTTGAGAAAGAATAATGTTCTGTTAATGGGCTTAAGTTCGGCCCATCTTAGGAAAATCGAGCCCGCCTTAAGAGTTGATACTGTCCAAGACCAAGACAGTATCATCAAAAACATTTTATTCCTATTTTTTCTAAATAAACAAACGAATTATTATCTGGTAAAAAAAGAATGTGTTTAAACCGAAACGTGGACCAATAAGAGCGCTTATTTCGGTAGCTTCAACGTGTTAATTGTTAAACTCACCCCACCGTCACCGATCACACACTTCACTCACAGTCACACAGAGTTTCGAACTCGCTCACGTGCCTCGTTTCACAAAGCCACCTGTCCATCTCCGGGTGACTTAATCACTCCCCTCCTCGATCTACCCTGGAACCCCCGATATTATCGCGATAAATTGATGCGTTTTTTTCACCTACTGAAGAGAAAAA
Source organism: Geranium brycei (assembly GCA_036897365.1). Classification (NCBI taxonomy): domain Eukaryota; kingdom Viridiplantae; phylum Streptophyta; class Magnoliopsida; order Geraniales; family Geraniaceae; genus Geranium; species Geranium brycei. The sequence continues at coordinate 2,747 of JAYMTP010004356.1, forward strand.
GAAAAGACCCATTTCTCGCTCTCTCTCCCGAATCTCACTATTTTCCAATTATTTTCTGTCACCATTATTTTCAGGCGAAGCTTGAGAGAAGATAACACTGAAAATAAAAAAGAAAAAATTAATTAAAAGAGCTTCTGTTTTTTTTTCTTTCTCTGCTCGTAAACGGAAAAAGATTCGATCGCTGGGCGTTACAGTCCTCGCCAGCTCGAGCGCAGATTCGTCTACTGTTTCTGAGTTCTCGATTTGCTCTGTGGTTATTGGATTGAACTGCGAATTCGAGTTCTAGCGGACGAATCGGAATCGTGCTGTTTGTGTGTTTTGTTTATGGTGATTTCAGATTCAGTTCGAGTTCCGGATGTTGCAGCTCTGGCACTGAACTTGTAGCGAAACCCTAGGTGAGCTGTGGCTGAATCTAATCTAATCTGGATGTTTGGTGAATTTGTATGCGTGATTACCAATATGTTTTGCTTGATGTGAACTGATTTGTTTGGTTTTGGAAATAGATTATTTAATTTGATTCAATTGGGAAAAAATGAGGAAATGAGGAGTTGGTAGTGGATATGGATGTTGTACAGGAATTTATTTGTTTATTTTGTCTTGACAGGTTTTGTAAGGTTTGATTGGTTGATTAGAAATGTTTTTGTTGTCTTGCTTTGGTATGATAGGAATGAAATGGATGTGTTGCTGTTTTTGTTCTTGAAAGTTGGATGTTTAGAGCATACAATTGGTGTTCAATTGAATCCCTTAAGGTTGGGAAATGAGATGCAGTTGATGTTTTGGTATTTTGTTGTGTTTTTATTGTTTAATATGAGTTGTGTATGTGGAAATGAATGTTGTTGCACAATGTAAGTACGTCAGCTGGGGTTTCTTGGGCAGTAGTCGCTTGGTTCCTAATAGTATGGCCAAATCTTATGCCTTGGGGTTCTGCGTGTGTGATCATAGAAGATAATCTTTATGCCCTCTTACTAGAGTTGTACACATTAGTCACTTGGACTGATAATGCTGCTTTTGCCTTTTTTGTTGCCGCCTAGTGTCAACACTGACATTCCATGTGCTTGAAGTGTGATTAGCACTATTATTTTTTGTTTCTTTCTCCAGGTATGATGTTTTGCCCATATTGTCAAATTTGTAGTTGTGTAGGTGCGCTGCCCCCGTTAGTTAATTGCCATATTGGTTGATTAGCAGTTTGAACATCATAATAAAGACATTTTGGCTGGCACTGGTAGCTATTAGTCTATAGGTTCACATTATATGTCGGTACCTTGACGTTTAGTAAAGATTCTGCAGATGGATATGGATTTAATGGCTTCTGGACCTATTCATGTGCATTATATTGCTAACTGCTTCCGTCAAGTTCTTTGACTGGACTTTTTTCCTTCTGGGCTCTAATCGATTGATCAAGAATATTATTCCCTTCTACAAGATAAGGATCAGTACATGACAGTTGTTTTATGCTAGCATAAATTAAGAACCGGAATAAATTAAGAATCTTCCAATTATTAAGGTCATTTGCGTTTTTGTTTGTTTGTTTGGAAGCGAACAAATAATGTTTGGCGAGAGATTATGGTGATGAAATCAATGGATTTCATTTGCTACAAAGAGAGGGAGAATGCTACCAAACTGGATAAATGGCCACATTACTTTGATTTTTATCTCCTCAGCACGTGTCTTATTTTATTCTGTATATCATTCAGGGGTACATCTGGTGTTACTGGTGTGATGTAAGAAGAAACCATGGAGAATTTATCAGAAAAAAGATTTCCTGTAGATGCAAATGATTACAAGTTATACGAAGAAGTTGGGGAAGGTGTCAGTGCTACTGTTTATAGGGCACTTTGCATTCCACTTAATGAGATAGTTGCTATCAAGGCTCTTGATCTGGAAAAATGTAACAATGACCTGGTATGTGGGCTGCTTATTTCATCTTGGTAACCTTTTTTCTCAGTGCCTAATCACTTCAATGTTATTGTATGAAGAACTACCTTCTGATTCTGTTAACTTACTTCATTCGTTTTCTTTGGCAAATTGTTTAGGATGGTATCCGGCGAGAAGTACAGACAATGACCTTGATTGACCATCCAAATTTATTACGGGCACATTGCTCGTTCACTACCAGTCATTACCTTTGGGTTGTGATGCCATATATGGCTGGGGGATCTTGTCTTCATATAATGAAATCATCTTATCCAGAAGGCTTTGAAGAGTCTGTAATTGCTATTGTGTTGCGCGAGGTTCTCAGAGCTCTTGTTTATCTTCATGCCCATGGACACATTCATAGAGATGTGAAGGTATTATAATCCGTGCTCTTATCTTATTGTTCCCTCTGATTTTGCTATCATGATTAGAAAGCCATAGCATTCTACATTTATACTGACACATCATATGAAAAATATGGCTTTACTTGTTACCCTTTTCAACTCTTTCCTTATTGTTATCCTTATCTATTTCACAAATCCATTTTGCAGGCTGGAAATATTTTAATTGATTCTAATGGTGCAGTCAAGGTAGCAGACTTTGGAGTGTCAGCATGCATGTTTGATACTGGAGACAGGCAACGTTCGAGGAATACTTTTGTTGGAACGCCATGCTGGTAAATGGTTTCCTTGAAAATTTTATTTCATGCTGTATCATTGAGGAGGGTCTTATTGTTGTGGCTTATGATATGTTGGGAAATGTTTTTTTAAAAATAACCGGCACTTTATCGTTGTTTGATGCGTCTCAGGATGGCTCCTGAAGTTATGCAACAGTTGCATGGCTATGATTTTAAGTGAGTTTATCTGATCATGTAAACTGTGCTATTTATTTATTTCCCTCTTTGATTCTACAATATCTCAATGGCATATTGTTTGTACACAGAGCAGATATATGGTCATTTGGAATAACAGCATTGGAGCTTGCTCATGGTCATGCTCCATTTTCAAAGTATCCACCAATGAAAGTAATTAATTTCTTCACGAACTAGTCATTATGCATCTGTATCCTGGATATACTGCATGAGTGGTTATTCAATATTGATAAGTTCAGAATCTCATTTTTTATGTGATTTCTTTTTCATTGCAGGTTTTGCTGATGACCTTACAGAATGCACCTCCTGGTCTTGACTATGAAAGAGACAAGAGATTTTCAAAGGTTTGTGTTGTGATATTAATACTTTTTCCTTGCTAGTTTAATGTTTGCATTTCTTTTTTAAAAGACTACCTTTTCCCCAGTCTTTCAAAGATCTGGTTGCTGCATGCTTAGTGAAGGATCCAAAGAAACGTCCTACATCTGAGAAGCTCTTGAAGCATCATTTCTTTAAACATGCACGCTCACCGGAATATTTAACTCGCACCATTCTTAATGGCCTCTCTCCATTAGGAGAACGCTTCAGAGTGTTGAAGGTCTCTTGATATCCCAATCTATATTATTATATCTTTCTAGTTTGTATGTATATTGAAATTTCTTCTTGTATGAATTGTCTGACTTTTTGTTGGTATTTCAGGCAAAAGAGGCCGATCTTCTTGTGCAGAACAAGTCTCTATTCGATGATAAAGAGAACCTATCCCAGGTGATTATCTTCTTAATGTCAGGCTCATATCTTGAAGATTAGGTTAGGTTGTGAGGAGCATACCTTTTATATTTTGCATGCTTCTTTCTTTCTCTTAATCATTAAAACCCATGCAGTTGTTGACATGTTGCCAGCATTTTGTCTTGTACTTTATTGCATTTGTTGAAATAGTAAAATATCTGTGCTCATAGATGTAGATTTACAAGTAATTGTAGAGCTCCTGGATTTTTGCAAATCACCTTTTGATATCATCTTTAATTTAAAGTCCTCGTTACCTGCAGCAAGAATATATAAGAGGGATCAGTGCTTGGAATTTCAATCTCGAGGACTTGAAAAATCAGGCCGCTCTTGTAAGTAGATTTAATCCCTAGTTTCATGTCTGCTTTTGTGAATTTTCACCTCAAAAGTCATAGCCAGAACTTTGGTGCTTGCAGATTCAAGATGATGATGCCATCTCAACCACAGAAGATCTAGACGGCGGAAAGAAACTGAGACATAAATATGATTCTTCTGAGATAACATCAGAAATCCTGTCACCCCAAAGGGTTATCCATTCAAATGCAGCATCTCCTCAGGAGGTAATGTTTAATGCACTGGACTGATATTGTTCATAAATCCTTTTTATTTAAAGATTTCATATCTTCCCTGAAATTATTTATGTTCAACTCATGTCTGTTTCACATCCATTTTTCTTTTCTTTCCTTTCAGTATGGATTTAATAACATTAATGATTTGGAGAGTGAGCTTGCTTCATTTCCTGTCAAGCCCGTTCAAGCTCTGAAGTATGACTATTTTCTTTATGTTGTAATTATCATCAAGTCCATGTTATTTTACCAATTGGTATCAAAGGGTGTAGGCAATGTTCTCTGTTATTGATCTTAATTGGGGATTATGCATATTGCATTCTGTCAAAAGAAATGTTTTCTGATGGGTCTTATGAAGTAGTTCATTTTATGTTTCCTGATCCGCATCACCTTTATAAAAGGTCGATGAATTACTAGAAAAGAGAATACAGTGATCTGATTTCTATCAGTATCTTAGTTCTGACTTGATTTTAACACCCATATATGTGGATGCAGGGGATGCTTTGATGTTTGTGATGATGATGTAAATACAACTAGTCCAAGTTGGAAATGTAGTGCTCTAGATTCTGAGCAGTTCCTTGCAGAAGCACAACCAAGAGCCGCAGATGAAGAAACTGAAAGAAATCAGGGTGATGATACGGGGGAAAGTAGTTCTTTATCACGAGATGTCATTCCTGAGCATAGAAAATTCCTGAGTGGTTCATTAATACCAGATCATGCCTTTTCTCCTAAAAGGATTGTAGGAGGGGAAAGGTAAGCTCTACTATGTTTTGAAGTTCTACTTTGGCTATCTAATTAGTAACCTAAAATGCTAGTAAACAAATTAGTAAGTTAAAATAAGCTGTCAAGCAGGTGTCAACTCTTTTTCGTTTCTGTTTTCAACCTGGTAGTATTTTTATTAATTTATAAACTCTTCTTTTTGTTACTATTTGAACCCAACAAAGTGGTTCCACATCAAGTAGATGTGAATCTCCCTTCTACTTAATATCCAATATTAGCTCATCCAGATGTTCAGAAGTAAAAAGAGTCTCACAACACTAAATAGAGAAAAATATATGCTATAAAGGCAAAACTCAAACCCACTAATAGGTCAACCTTTTAGTATGAGAAGCTCAAGCCCATATGTAGCCCAACAACAGCCCATGAGCCAAAAGCAGATCACAAGGACATGGATTGGGTAAGTACTGTGCAACTTGTAGAATCATGATATTCTTAACATAGAATTGTGGTTCAGTTAAAAAAACACTTATAAGTTGCACAATCAGTATAGTTGATTTGATATGTTAGGCTAGGTAGTTATGACCTGATTGATTTCAGATCAGAAAATGTGCAAAAACAAGTGTTCTGTGGGAGACAGCGTTTACATGGTCTGGTAACAGCTGACTTAACGTAGGAGATAGCATTGAATTGCTCAAGTGGAGAACAGGACAAGAGGACCCCAACTATGTTGGCTGAAGGATACATGTAGTAAAATCCAATTTCCTTTGACAAATGGCTTGATGGTTGTTGTTGTGACTAGAATCCTTATTTGTGTTTAAGAGGAGATCAGCATCCAATGTACATGGATTGTAAAAAGCTTACATGGATCTATGTGGTATCATGACAAACCTTGTTCTATATGAACAGCCCCCCTTTCAAGTATATGGGAAGTTTAGTTTGTATTAGATACAATGCTGATTTGGAATACTTTTTAGTTTATTCTTGACAAACAACGTTAAAGAATATCATGAGTTTACAATTTGTTGGGGGTAACATGCGTAAACTCTTCACTTTTTTAGTTTGTATGTCCTCCTGTCACTTTTATCCTATGGGTTTCAACTATGCTACAGTTCAGGTATTAAATGGTTTATGTAATTGGAAATAAAGTAATTTGAATATGATGAAAGGACACCTCAGTGCAAGCCAATCCCGTAAACTAATAAATGGAGTATCTTGAATTCTTTTGAAGGGATTATCTGCAACCAAAACATCAATCAGAGCGGAATTATAGTGGCCCTTTGTTGTATCGGCAGAAGAGAGATGCCAATAATGTTTCATCTGGTATGATGTTTATCTCTGTTGATTTTGTATCTATGTTTGTGCTATATCCAGCTTGATATTAAGCTGTTCTATTATTGTCTCATCTCTTTATGCAGTGGAGGATGCGTCAGAAGGAGCAGTTGTTCAACGTAAGGGACGATTTAAGGTGACTTCATCAGATCTCAGTCCCAAGGTAAACTTGACGGAATGTCATCCCAATCTTAGAAAACTGTTATCATCAATTAATGCAAGGTCAACATTAATACATTATCATCAATTAATGTGAGGGAAATGACTGTACTGCATTTGAGTATGACTATGCAACTATTATGAATGAAACTAAGAATTTTTCTCTCATACGATATGACTTTGTAACAGTTTCCATTTGTTTTCCTTACTTCAGGGTCCCACAAGTAGCTTATTTAGCCAAGTTTCTGGAGTGTCAACTAGTCCACCATCCTCAAACGTTCCAGCTTCTTTAGTTCTACCAACACTGCAATGCATTTTGCAGCAGAATACACAACAAAGGGTATAAACATCCATCTATTTTTTTAAAATAATTTTCCTCTTTGATATCATGCACTTTAAATATCATCTATCCACACTTTTGCCTTCTGAAATGTTTCAGGAGGAAATTATTAAGTTGATCAAGTGTTTGGAGCAAACCTTTGGTACCGATTCTTATCTTCTTTATTAGTTTCTAAATTTGTATTTCATTATATGGTTTGTGTATGTTATGTTTTCTGAGGAAATTGACCTCTTTTATGCTTGTTACAGGCAAGCATACGGAATCCGCCGAAGCAAGCATCAACGATCTTTTGCAGGTATAGAGCATATGTTTCGTCTTGGAACCTTAGGTTTTTTTGCTAGATAAATCTGCCGCTTTGCTAATATCTACATTCAATTCTACTTTGTTGCGATTATTGCTCCTTGAAAACTTCCCTTTTTGGTCTGTTGCGAAGAGAAGGTGAGATCCTTTGTTAGATCAAAACATTTCCCAATTGCTATTATTAAGGATTCACATTTTTTGAGTTCTTCATATGAATAATTCATGACCAAACAATGAACATGAAATGAAGGACCCTTTGCATTTAAATTTCGTTATATCCAAATATGGCATCCCTTTTGGGACTGAGTATTTTGCTTTAACTCCTCAGACGATTTGATCTCACAATATTGTTTGCTCGACTAAAACCATCACTTTGGTATGAAATTTTACATTTAAGTTATTTAGCATCTTTGAAATCATCACTCCGGATGGTGTCACGTTTAACTTGTTCCCTCCTCCCTTTCAACGCTAATTTGAAATTTTAAAACCTGTAGACATCTCCTGCTTCCGTTAAGGAACGAGAGCTGCAGTCTCAGTTGATTCATCTGCAGCAGAGGTATGAACTGAAACCTGTTATTTCTCTTAGCAATATATATTAAGCTGCCACTGAGTTCAAACTCCTTTCTAATGCCAGTGTCGAGAACCTGGTCGTGGAATTGCAGACACAGAAGATGAAAAACGCTCAGGTGAGCTGAATCTATTATAGATACAAAATGTTTCTCTGATATTGGAGAAAAGTACAGATAAAATACACCCAACTATACACTTTTTCCACTTAGCTACACTACACCTAACTAAGGTTTGGGTCATTCATATACACCCAAGCTTCATAAATTCTCACATGTTAAGTTATTGGGCGGGAAATGTTAATTTTGGAAGTGAAAAGACAAAAATGCCCTTGGATAAAAATCTAATTTTCAGACCTAAAAATTTAATTTTAAAATCTAAATTAGATTTTTACCCAAGGGCACTTTTGTCTTTTCACTTTCAAAATCAACATTTTCCATCCAAAAACTTATCATGTGGGAATATATGAACTTGTGTGTATCTGAATGACCCAAATTTTAGTTAGGTGTAACCAAGTGGAAAAGGTGTATAGTTGGCTGTATTTATCTGTACTATTCCTTCTTAATATATAACTCCACCACAGCTCAAGGGTAAACCAAAGTATGATAAAAAACGTCTCTTAATATATAACTCACCACAGCGCAAGCACAAACCAGAGTATGATCAAATGGAAATGCATCTTTGGTGAAAAAATGCATACATGTGCCGTTACTTAGGTCATTGTCCTGTGCCTTATTATGTGTTTGCCCTCCACAGTTAGAAAGGCGGGTGAATTCTTTGGTCAACAAAGACGGAAAGATCTGAAAAGACAATGAACCAGTAACGGTGATTGTTTTTCTTCACTGGTGAGAATCGATGATAAACGACTAAGGTACATCCGACGCATAGAGGCATTGTTTCATTGTATTTTTAGTGTGCCATATGTGTGATATGATATCGCTTGTTATAAAGTAGGCACCACCTGAAATTTTGAGATGTTATGGCCGAGTCTCGGTATTATGTATAACCGTGTAATTTATTTACCGCTGGATAAGTGTAATTATATGGCTGTTTGGTTCTTCCTACATGTATAAATCTATAGCAGTGTTTTTTGGGCTTGAAATAAGCAATCAACCAATTCAGGAGCAAGATCTTGATTCTTTGGGATATGTTCACATGATATCATGTTCATCCTATGATGTTTACTATGATGCAAATGCTCTAAAACTATGCATGAGTTGGTGGAACAAATTCATGGGAAAAGGGCAAAATTTTGCTCCATACCGTGAAACATTTCTAAGAGGTGTTGTTTACTTTGTTAAAAGCAGTAAAATGACATGAACTTCGTACTTGTTTAAAATGTACGTTTGTATAAAAATGATGAAATTGCCTTTTATATTAAGTATTATTTTTTTAGAAAAATTAAAAATTAAAAGTTTTTCTGTTTTTATTTTCGAACTAAAATTTGTATTATCAGGTTTTATAATTTATTTTTTTGGTTAAATTATAACATTTTTTTTAAAAAAATACTCATTTACATAGAAATACAAAATAGGTTAACACATTTTTGTTAACAAAGTACACACTTCCCTTCAAAATTGTCTATAGAATATTCTTTTGCCATTTTTCCCAAATGCATTCCTATGTAGATAGTATTAAAAAGTAAAAACATGTTTTATTTTCTGCTTCTAGAATCTCAATCGCTTATCAGTATAAACATGAAAATTACAGAATAGTATGAACATAACAGTACAACACTAATACAGTCACCTTTCATTATACATGTACAACCGTCGAACTTTAGTCATTTTGCCACAAGTTCAAGCACCATTTAATCACACAATTTCGCATCAAAATCGTTAATAAACGCTTGTCGTCTCTAGCTGTGGGAGCTAGATTCAAGCACACAAATGCATTTCAGAAAGAATTGGCCCTGAAAGATAGTGAAGTCAAAACATCTATAGTTACTTCACAAAAATTGTTCTGTGCTCATTACAGAAAAGGCCTGTTTCATAGTTTAGTCAACAGCACATTGGCTGACAACATTAAGCTACCACGGGCGATTCTCAACCACAGCAGAAACAATGCCTCTCAGCGTCTCCTGCACGCCACAGCAAAAACTATAAATATCATACAGCTTATTTTCCAGAAAGAGGAAAAACACATATGACTATGGAATGAAAGTACCATAGAATGGTCTTTTAGGCCTAGGGAAAGCACTAACGGCTTGGATCCACCAGCTGCACTGCAAATATCATTACCATTTATTAGAGACAAGAGACTATTGTTCCCGGTGTTTCAGTTTTTGGCAACTTTATGGAAAACAAATTGCCTTTGTTATGATCTCAACGATAAAACTCTATGATGGGCATGTGTAGCTACACAGGACAAATTTACACTGAAAAGAAGATATACCTTATATGTTCTATCAATTGGCGAGCACAGGCCACTAGCATCGGCTGCACGCGTTAAACTTTGGTCAATATTGAGCAGAACTTACATGAAAAATGAATTCGGAGGCTATAACACAAGTTAGCATACCTCATCTCGTTTGCCAAATATCACAGACACATTAAAGGTGGGATGAATCGACACCCCTTCCTCTTTCCTGAAATGAAGAAATCAATATATCTAACTAACAATCCTCTGAGAGCCATCCCTTAAAATTTAAGTATGCAACAGGATATAAACTTGCACAAATATGTGCATATGGAAAGTTCTTTTTACGTAAGAAGATGCTTTAGAAGCTGAAAGTACTAAAGTAATGACCAAGACACATACCAAAGTATAAAAAACAACTAACGTACTGTACGGGTATCTTATACAAACAATCAAATTATTGTTCAAAGCCATGCTAGGCAGTCTTATTGTAGCAGGAGGTATTATCCTACCCTCTTTACTGTATATGTATTTGAGGCTGAAACCAAGTGTACAAATGAATTCATAAACAATCATGTTTTCATTTAGCAAGTCTGTGTGACCTTTGGGAACCAAACTACAGATCCAAACAAATACATACAAAAACTGAACACTTGACAGAGTATTGTGCTAACCTGGCGTGCAGTATTGTCCCCATTGCTCCTATTTGAGTTGCAATAATCTGAATTGTGATACAAATATTAGAAATGCACACACACAAACAAGCAACAAGAACACAAGAGTCTCAAACTTACAAAGAAATGGTCTTCATAAGTACAAATGACAATATCTGTTTTGTTTCCCTGCAAGAAGAAACAAACAACTCATAAAATTGGCAATTAAACACAACATCATGAGAGAGAAAATAGTTGAAAAGTTATCATTGTAGCACCAAGAGAACCCTAGCAAGATTTGTATAATTAATTTGCACGTGTATTAACAGAACCTAGTTTTACACACCATGTAAAACTACCAAACAGCACATAACAGAAGACGCTCGTGAAACATCTAACACATGGTCCAACTGAGGCCGACGCATGCACCATCCCTTTTCAATGTAAATTCCGTGTAAGAGAATCGTAACTCATTCATGGAAGTCACATAGATTTGTTTTCACCAGAAACTACTCGTGCTCGCACATAGTCCATAGAGCAATAAGTTAACTCATGAACCACAAATGCGGCAAAAACAGGCTTCTCATTGCAACCATGGTCATTATTCATTCAAGGAACTGCACATAGGCAACCTCAAAACCCGAATCGCTTCAAACAACCCTCCTTTAAAAAATTCTCAGAACTAAAACTCTTGCGTTCTCTCCCCTACTGGGTAACCAATATTACACCATAACAACAACTCCAAGGAGCTTATATTATACACATCATTTGTCCCTCAAATTCAATTTCTTCAATCTTATAACAAGTAATGCAGCACCATATCACATAAATCATACAAAATTCCAGCAACCAAAACCAAATGAAACACCTCAACCTAAAAGTGCACTCTTTGAGACATTTAATCAAACAGTTAGTGGGCACAATCATATAAAACTAAAAACTAAACTACCAAACCAACTTTCCCAAATCCTCAACCAAAATTGACCACAAACCCAACAACCCATTTCCTTTTCAGAGATCAACAACTCCATAAACAATTCAAATAACCGAACCAAACCACCGTCTTCGTTTCCCACGAGAATTTTCTCTCCATTACCGGTCAGAGAATCAACGATATTGAAAAGGAACAAAGCAAAAGGAGACCCAAGAAGACACTTTTGATACCTTGATGTCCAATGACAAGTTCTTGCAAGGAACAGGGAAGCTGCGCACTGAACTGCCCATTACCAACACCAGCTTCGAGCTTCTAGAACGAAAGCGAAACTAGAGAGAGAGAGACGGAGAGAGTTTCTTAGTGGGCTCTCTCTTTTCTTTCTGCTCAAGCCACGGAAAGGGTCTTCTGGGCCCACTTCCAGTGTTTTTATCTATTGGGCTGGGCCCAAATAAGAACTAAATATTATTATTTTTCTTTTGTATCTGTATGAACGGAATTTTGAATTTGTCTCAAAACAAATTTTCGTTTGAGCCTGAAACGATGAATTAAAATAATAATGTTTAAATTTAACCAAACTAGGCTCTATTCCTTTGAATGTATATACAATTAAAATTTATATTTTAATTGTATTATATATAATTAATTAAATAAATATTTTAGTTCTCAAATCTTAAAAAAATAGAGTCGAGTTCAGCTTGTTTTTATAAAACGAGTTAACGTCGAGTCCCTTGAACCTTGAAATTATCGCAGTAAAGAGCCGACCTTTTAACGAGTTGCTCAAGTTCGGTTCGTTATATATTTGATTTGGCCTTATTATAATCGAGCTCGAGCCGAACTTAACTATAAGATT
>JAYMTP010004357.1:0-15086 GCA_036897365.1 Geranium brycei
GCCCTTGTATGAATTTTTTTAAATAAATAAATAATATTTTGAACTTATTATTTTTTAATTTTTTTGAAAAAATAGAATTAAAAAAAATAGCTTCAAAAAAAAAGAATTAAAATATGTTAGTATTTAAAAAAAAATTAAAAATGTTTTTTAACAATTTTTTTTAAAACCAACAAAAATTTTAAAACTAAAAAACAATTTTTAAACTTATCTTATTATTATTATTATTTTAAATACTAACATATTTTTTGTTTTTTATTTTTTACGATAAAAATATTCAAAAAATAAGTTCAAAATAATTTTTATTTATGTTAAAATTTTAATACAATGGTATTTTGGTTATTTCACAAAAAGTGAACCGATTTTTTTTTATAAAATTAACTGAGAGGGGTTAAGTGAGATTTTTTAAAACTTAAGAGGCTTTAGAAATCGAGTTTAAATCTAAGTGGAGTTAAGTGAATTTTCCCCTAAAAAATATACACTTAATTTATTCTAGGTGAGTTGATCAAATATTGATTTTTTTTGTTAGAAAAAGTGAAAGAAGAAGATGGGAAAGATTAGGTGATTGAGAGGCAATTAGGGTTGTTGAGAGTGCACCAAATCCACCAAAGATTTGGTATAATATTTGCTGGTCACCTGACTTTTATATTTAAAAAGCTTTTTTCTTGATTTGGGCATTAAGCCCTATGATATGATATCATATTGCTTCTTCTTTATGGGTTTCTTAATATTTTCGCATAGCTAAGTACTACATTACCCCTTGCACAGTTTTGTACCATGTTACCCATGAAAACATGTCTGCATCAACGATGATACAGAGATGAGAGGGCAAGTGTGAAGTGACTGAGCCCATTTTCATTTTACACTGGTTTTGGTGGATCAGTTAGGATATCCATTTCTATATATATCACCTTTTGAATTATTGGAGACATCCGAAATTTTGCCGTTTTTAAGTATTAACGCTGAGATTTGAATTTGATCGCTAAACTACAAATTAAGTTTTTGATTAGTTAAGTAGAGGAATAATAATAGTTGGTTACACCTAACTATCGCGAAATGACACTTTTATACTATAACTAATTTCATCTCTTTTTTGGTACGCTGACAATTTTTTGTGACAACTCGTCTCTAAAATGCCTAAAATACCTAAACTACTCCTGATTGAACCATTTCAATTTGAGCAGTCTCTGGTTCAGTCAGGTCAATTGAACCGGTTCAAATCTCTCATCTTCAATAGAAATCTACTAGCATGTGATACACTATAATTCAATAGAAATCAAGTTTAGAACATAAAAGTCTCACATTTCAATTGCACTAAATCATAGTCTCATGATGCTCATGCTAATAAATTTTACAAATCCCATAACCAATTCTCCGCATTTTCCCAAAATTAAGACACCCAGAACGCTGAATCTCCCAATTTCAATTTTCCCATCGTTTTCTGAGTAACCGAACAAGAAATAACCTTGAGGAGATCGAGAGTATTGGCAGCCATACGACATTTGCTGGGCAAGCTGAGACGAATCTCGCTCCTCTCGACGATTCTCCCCTCCGGATTGCCATTGAGAACCGTCACATGAGACCGCGAGCAACAAATTGAGGTGGATTTAAGACGAAGAGACGAAGAAGACCATACAACGACGAGTAGAGAACAGACAAGGTCTGTTTATTTTTGGGATTTTAAGGGTTTGAAATTGTGGACAGCTGAAACCCATATCTTCGAATATGAGAAACCTTAAAACTGAATTTGTTTATTTCTCGATTTTTAGGCTTTTGGAAAAATGGATTGTGCACAATCGATGATCGACAATGAGGAATCAGTGGCTTGGTGCAAGGACCGCCAGAACCTGATGAAGGACGCGGTGGTGTCGTCTAACGCCTTCGCCGTCGGCCACTCGGGCTACGCAATGGCGCTAAAGAACACCAGCACCGTTTATCTTGGAATCGACCCATCCTTGCTCCAAAATGGCTCAAACAGAAGGAATAATCAGATTGTCGTCGGAGAGAGCTTGGTCGGAGATGGATGCTCCTTCGACGATGAAGCAAAGAAGAATGGCTTATTGGCTCGGTCCGGTAAAATTTGATGGTGGTCGGACCGATTTGGATCATCGATTGTTTTCAATTGGACCATATCCAATTATGGGTTCTTAAACCAGGGGTATTTTAATCATTTTACCATATGTTGTCACAACAAAATTGTCAGTGTACTAAAAGTTAGAGGACCTTACAGTGGAATTTGATATTAGAATATGATCTTTGACTGTAATTTTATGTGATAAAGATTCTTGGAAAAATTGCAAAAATATTCCATGTTGTATGACATTTTTGCAAGAAGATGTCATGGTTATTGATAATGACAAAAATGTGTTATGTTGTTTCCTTTTTTTGTTGTGAAATGTGTATTTTATATAAAATGACGAAATTGCCCATAAAAATTAATAATAATTATTTTTAATCAAATATTTAAATTTTTTTTATTTTTATGTACTAACTAAAACTTGTATAATCTAATTTTGTAATTTAATTTTTAGTGAAATTATTTTTAAGTTAAAAATTATTTTTTATAATTATGTTACGAAAAGTCACTCTTATTTTCAGGGGCAATTTCATCATTTTCACAAAAATTACACATTTTGCAAAAAAAATTGGAACAAGTGGGCACAATTTTATCATTGACAATCAACATGACACTTTCTTGCAAAAAATATCATAGAAGACACATTTTTTGCAATCTTTCCACAATTCTTATAGGATACATATCTATATTATATATGGAGCCTGAAATGAAATTAGTATCCACAATTATTGGATGCTTTTATATCTTGTATTTGGGTTTGTACTGTGTTTATTTTGTTGTGGGTTTGTACTGTCATATTTCCATTACCAAAGCAGCTCAAGCTTAAGTCGTCGAGCCGGCGGCTGCCGTGTTTCCACGAGCAAACGACGACAAACATTAAATAAGAAATGGTCGCATATCGACATTTAATGAAATTACTCATATCTCCCTACTCCCTAACATGAGTAGAGACTGTTTGGTCGTGTAAACGTAGAAGCAACGTTTTATACAAATTTGTACTCCATATGTAATTCATTGTCAAGTCGTACAAAACGCCTCAAAACAGCTATATAACAATTTTAAATAACTACAGAAATAAATATATTCATATTGTGGTGTTTCATTTTTACAAAGAGGTACCCTATATATGCTTCCTTAATATATATTACAAATGTTTGTTGTGATTTTTTTGGTATCACTATTTAAGAAAAAAAGAAAAAATACACTTTATTTCTTTAAAACAATATGTAATATCATATTACGTATGACAAAAATACAAAAACCCGATGGATAATCCATAGACCCAATCTTATTAGAAGCGGGGCGTGTCAGCAATTTCGGGTGACGGAGCGGGTAACGGGGCAAACAAGTGGGTATCTCGTCGGGGTTGGGGCGACCAGTACCCGCCTCACCCCGCCCCAGTGTATGTTAAGAAATTGATGATATTATATTTATATTTAAAAGAAAACATTACCAACTAATTAGTTCTGATTAGATTTCGCAAAAACAAATTATACCTTAGTTAGGACTTCCGTTCTTTTGTTTCTCTGTATATACTTCTTTGTTATGTTTGATTTTTCACGCATACATGTTTTATCGCATAAATAGCTTGTTATTTGTGTGTAAAATTAATTGAGTGATGGTCAGATAATGTAGAACGAGCTATGAGAGAAAATCGGAAGAAAGTTTGATTTCAGGATGGAATATGAGAATTGGAAATAACCCGTACCCGTCGGGATGGGTTTCAAGGCGGGTTAGAAAGCAAAATATTGGGGAATAGGATGGGTTCGGGACATGAGACCTAATTTCATGGCAGGGTCTGGGATTACTAAACCCACCCAAAACCCACCCCAGTGCCATCCCTAAACCACATATATAATGTTTATGAAAGTGTATAATCCTCCTTGGCATTTGTGTACCCTTCAATTAGTATTTATAGAGTGTATGGATTATCCATCCTTAACAAACCCCTCTTTAGATACAAATCTAAGAAACATTACCATCCATAAGATGTTAATGAGATCTAAGGATTATAATAAATATAATAATTTCATTAGTTATTAATTAAATAAATGTCAAAATGACAATTATGTAGAATCACGTGATACTTAATCCCTACTAATCTGTAATCACCCACCCTAATCATAATCATGCATCCTCCTCTTCTCCGCGAGAGCCGAGCTAGAACGCCATCAACGACGCCTCTGTTTCCGGCAGTGCCCCCGTTCGTCGTAGTGACGCCACAGAGTCATCGACGATGAGTCACCTTTACGACTTCTCCTTCACACCACATAGTACATTTGACAGTCACACTTAGAATTGCCGAGACCGCCTTTTTCATGGTCAAATCTACCCCGACGCCGATGGCCAACGGCTCTTCCTAAGGTTCCAGACAAGTAAAGTATTGGATTGTGCTTAAACTTTGACCTCATGTTCTTTTAAGAAAAATAATATAAAAATAAGAAATAATATAAAAGTTAAATGAGACATTAAATATGAATTAAGGTAATTTAAGAAAAATAGTATAAAATATAAATTTATCCTCCTCATATAGGTGTTAAATGACAAAAAAACACACAATTAATTTATATTTATACACTGAGTGATGAGTTAACAAACATTCCAACATTCCAATCATACATACAATGATCATAATTGCGTCATAAGTTTGCATATAAACATATGGTTTATACTTTATAGCTGAGGACGCCTCTTATATGTGTAGCACCTTTACCGAATATTTTCCAACATTAATTATCCCAAAATTATAATTGAATAAGTTTTTGATTTATTTTTTTGGAAACTCCATATCATAAAACACACTAAATAGCAGCAACAGACATATAACTTTCTACATCCAGAGAGACAACACCCTCTCCTGGGTCACTAACTGGCAACAAATATAAATCATTTAGATGTACTTTTCAATAAATCATTTCTCTGGAGTGAGTGAAAAACTCTTAAGTGACGTGCCTGTGCCAGATCCTCCCCTTGTTTGAACAAGGGTTTCAGTTTCAAAATGTGTGAAGAAATCTTTTTTAAAAAGTGAAAAACCCAAGAGCTGTTAATGTGTAACTGGTCCTTAAAGAACATTACTATCCAAAAAGTATCCATGAAACAAAAAAAATAAGTAAATAAGTATCTAGCTTAAAAGTTAAGTGTGCTTTTCTATTTATTCGTTAAAGTTTTGAATTGAGTTGAGTCTATGTTTAAATTTACTTCTTAACTCAATTTACATTACAATTTCATATATTTAACAAGTTTTTTTGAGTTATTATAACATCTTACTTATTATTAGGGGTGTAAACGAGCCGAATCGAGGCTCATTTTTGCAGGTCTCGGCTCGTGAAAAAAGTGTTCAACCCGAGTCAAAATAAAATATACAAGTTCGAGCTCAACTCGATTCGCTTGAATTTCATTACAAATATTTATTAAGAATTAAATAAATTATTCATTAAATAATAAATGAACCCGCTTGAGATTGCCTCGACTTGATTCGCCACATCTAATTCTATTATAAATATTTATTAATTGTTTAAATATATACTAATATAACTATATAGTTAATTAAATATTAAACGAGCCGGCTCGCGAGCTTATGGAGTCTCAAAAGGTTAAACTCGAGCTCGGCTCGTTTATTAAACAAGCACAATCTTGAGCTTGAATTCGGCTCGAACCCGAACCGAATATTTAATGAGCCGAGCTCGAGACAGCCCTAGTTATTATACCCGCAACTTGTATTTTAAAAATGCACAATTAAAAGGGTTGGGCGGGTATGAAGTTATATGTAGAAATGAGAAACAATGGTGTGACAGTTTGACTCCAATGGTGAAGTGAAAACTGAAATTTACAGATTTACCAGAAGTTGGAGAAGGACACAAATTGAAATTGCAGTACAAGAATGGTTGAAATGTTAATTTGCAGTACAGGAGGGCAAAAGTGGAAAACACAAAAGTCTTCTTCTCCTCCTACCACTTCACCAGCTAATTTTCGTTATAAGAAAACGGCACTCTCACAATCTCGGGAAGAAGAAGAAGAAAGTCTATAAACTTTCCTCTGTTTTCTTTTTCCAAGTAACTCTTGGTTTCGTCTCTTAATCTCTCTCTCTGATCGGCACCGGCCCAAATGGCGCCGAGAACCAGAGACCTTCAATTGACTTCTGTCGCCGAGCCCGACCTCGAAGACGTACGGCTCCTCGACTCCTACGAAGACGACGGTCACGACGATGAGGAAGGAATCAGGACAATTCAGGTGAGAGTGACTGGGATGACCTGTGCAGCTTGCTCCAATTCCGTGGAAGCTGCTCTCAGGAGCGTTAATGGCGTTTTGCGTGCCTCCGTGGCCTTGCTGCAGAACAGGGCCGATGTTGCTTTCGATCCCAGGATGGTCAAGGTTAGTCCTCTTCTGAACTTGGGTTTTGCTCAAATTTCGTTTTTGTTTTCATATTTTATAGTTTCAGCTTCTGGTGTTTGTTTTGAGTATGCTTTTATCATTGTATGTGAAATTAGATTTATGAGGAATTGTTTTTTCTTGTTCTGAACTGCTAGTTGGTCCGGTCGAGCTAAATGAGATTGAGCTTTATTAATTGTGTGATGGTGTTGACTTTGGATTCTGGGTCTCTCTAGAGTTAGGATCTAAGTATTGACCATATTTGCAATCTAGGGCTATTTTGTAGATGTTACTCTAGTGATCTTGCATTTATATGGCAATGCAGTTGAATGGATTGCATTCATTCATGTATTGGCGTTTCTCTCAACTGTAAGATATTGTTATTGATGTTCAAGAAATCTAAGAACCGCTGTTTAATGTACCGGTTTCTTTGTTTGGTGTCACATTCATGATTAGGCGCTAGGAAAAAGTGACTTCTTACCTCTATAATGGTATCTCTCTAGTAATTAAAATTGATTTGCCCGCTTAATCCAATGTAACTATTCAGAGCTAGTTAATACAGTAGGTATTCCCTACCCAATAAGTTTCTGCCTATTCAAAAGTGGGAGAAGTAGTATTGTCTGGTGTTACTTGTCCCGTGGTGGAATTTTCTTAAAAATTGTTTGGTAATGGACATAGTAACTGATATTGGATCAATGTTTAATTGAGAAGACCTGCAGAAACCATAGGTCATTAGGTGCTTCCTGGCTGCAGACCTATATACTTTCACACTGACCTGTGTTCTTAAGCATTCGGTCAGGAGGTTTGGTTTAAATGTTGAACTCTCAGATCTTACTGTCATTGTTTATCTTAATTATTGTATGCTGCTGTGAATATGGAAATTATGTTCTGTATTGCCCTTACTTCCTTAGCATTGTCTTAAGCCTCTCCTTTCTTAAAATACTACTTAGTTTGACAGACAAAGTTAAGTAAAAACTGGCTTCAGTAATTGATTTATTTCATTGGCGTGATTGGACTATTTCAACTTAATCATGCATACCAGTCTATTGCTGTCTAATGTTTCAGTTTGTTACCATAGAAGTAGAACCTAGCTAAGCGGTTGCTGTTATAAGAATGTGGATTGTCATTTGGTTAATTATGAGGCTTTTAAAGATATCTCTTAGAACTACGTATTAACAAATGAGGACCATATACGCCATTATAAAGTTTCTATACAATTAACTTGATATTCTTGGTCATCTTCTCTGAGCGAATGCTTTAATCAAAGGGTTGAGCAATCACCTCTCACAGATGTCATGTTAGCCAATACATGTTCATTATTCTATCACTGCATAGTATGGGTTTGTACTCTTACCATCTCAGTGCTGACTACATGAGGTCTCACTTCTACTGATGTAAATCATAACTCTGTCCTGATCCAGGATGAAGAAATCACAACTGCAATTGAAGATGCCGGGTTTGAGGCAGAAATATTACCTGAACCCAGTACATCGGGTGCAAAGTCTCATGCAACCCTATCTGGACAATTTACTATAGGAGGGATGACTTGTGCAGCCTGTGTGAACTCTGTTGAAGGGATTTTGAGAAATATTCCTGGTGTAAAAAAGGCAGTAGTTGCGTTGGCCACTTCATTAGGTGAAGTTGAGTATGACCCTACTGTAATTAGTAAGGATGATATAGTCAATGCAATTGAGGATGCTGGTTTTGAAGCTTCATTTGTACAAAGTAACGAGCAGGACAAAATCATACTTGGGGTTACTGGGATATTGGGTGAGATTGGTGCACAAATTTTAGAATCCATACTTATCAACACAAAAGGAGTGAAGCAATTTCGTTATGACCGAATTTCAAGTGACTTGGAAGTTGTGTTTGATCCTGAGGTTATCAGTTCTAGATCCTTGGTGGATGGGATTGAAGGAGGAAGCAATGGACAGTTTAAATTGCACGTGAGGAGTCCATATACAAGAATGACTTCTAAAGATGCTGAAGAAGCCTCAACTATGTTTCGACTTTTCATGTCCAGTCTATTATTCAGTGTGAGTATATTCTTTCTCATAGTTATAGAACATGGAACCCTTCTCATCTTTTTCTACACAATCACGTCAGTTTCGGCCTAACTTTATAGCTGGGTGCTGCACCTTACATGTTTTTTTAATTTACTTGCCATAAGTTTGCTTATTTAGTGACTAAATAACAAATCCTCTACATCATTGTTTTATTTGGAATTTAATACTACATTCAAAACGTACCCTTTTGGTTGTTATTGATCATATAATATTTTCAAGAAAATTATAGCGAGAGAAACATCAATGTCATGGCTTCTACCAAATGTCACTCAAGAAGAAAATAAATTATCTTTACCACTTTAACCCACTTAATGAATTAGTTGAGTTCAAGGGTTCTTGTTATGACACATTTAAAGCTTATTTAATATCTCTCGATTGCTCGCACTGCATTTTATTATCATTTTGATTGATAGTTAACACTTCTTACAACTGGCTTCAGATTCCCGTCTTCTTCATACGAGTAATTTGCCCTCACATACCTTTGGTGTATTCCTTATTGCTTTGGCGATGTGGACCCTTTGAAATTGGTGATTGGTTGAAGTGGGCATTGGTGAGTGTTGTTCAGTTTGTTATTGGAAAGCGTTTCTATGTTGCAGCTGGAAGAGCACTTCGAAATTGTTCAACCAACATG
Organism: Geranium brycei; assembly: GCA_036897365.1. Taxonomy (NCBI): domain Eukaryota; kingdom Viridiplantae; phylum Streptophyta; class Magnoliopsida; order Geraniales; family Geraniaceae; genus Geranium; species Geranium brycei. Next base: position 9,140 of record JAYMTP010004357.1, read on the forward strand.
GATGTGCTGGTTGCTTTGGGAACTTCCGCTTCTTATTTCTATTCTGTTTGTGCACTTCTGTATGGTGCAATGACTGGGTTCTGGTCTCCAACATACTTCGAAACAAGTTCCATGCTGATAACGTTTGTACTATTGGGGAAGTATTTAGAAACTCTCGCAAAGGGAAAAACGTCCGGTGCCATAAAAAAGCTAGTAGAACTTTCTCCAGCGACTGCCTTATTGCTTGTACAGGACAAAGGTAATATTTTTCTGCTTATGTTTGGTAACGTTCTTTTAATCAATAAAATAGCATTAATGCCAAATATGAATCTTACAAATATCTGATCCTCTTAACGTTACTGGTTTCTAGGTGGAAAGTGTATAGGTGAAAGGGAAATTGATGCTTTGCTAATTCAGCCGAGGGACATATTAAAAGTTATTCCTGGTAGCAAGGTTCCTGTTGATGGAGTAGTTGTATGGGGCTCAAGTTATGTTAACGAAAGCATGGTAACAGGCGAATCTGTACCAGTTCTGAAGGAAATTGATTCAATTGTCATAGGGGGAACTATAAATTCACATGGTGTCCTTCATGTACAAGCTACCAAAGTAGGATCTGACACAGTTTTGAGTCAGATAATTAGTTTGGTTGAGACAGCTCAGATGTCTAAAGCTCCTATTCAGAAATTTGCTGATTTTGTAAGTATTCTATATGCTGTTGAACTATTGGTTTTGTGTTTTAAGAATACATCTCTTTGCAGTGTAAAATTTTGGGTAGCTCTTATAATCACAATTGAAGAACGGAAAGGACAAATATGACCCATACCCATATATGATAGTTCATTTGAGATGGATACACTATTACAATGAACAAAGCTCACCTACTAATTTATCATTTCTGCAAAATATATTCTAATTAGAAATATTCCGCATCATTGGTTGCTCGAGTACTTGTATAAATTTTGAACTCAGTTCTTATTTTGGGAACTTTTGGATTGCAGGTTGCGAGCATTTTTGTTCCCACTGTTGTTGCTTTGTCAGTGTTAACGTTACTGGGATGGTAAGTTGGCAAGAATAGAGATGTTCTTGTAAGATTGATGCCTCCTGAATTATTATCTAACTATATTAATTTTCTATAGGTATATATCTGGAGTTCTTGGAGCATACCCAAAAGAATGGCTGCCAGAGAATGGAAATTACTTTGTTTTTTCCCTCATGTTTTCAATATCAGTCGTGGTCGTTGCATGCCCTTGTGCACTTGGATTGGCAACACCGACTGCTGTCATGGTCGCTACGGGTGTTGGGGCCAATAATGGAGTGCTGATTAAAGGAGGAGATGCCTTGGAAAGGGCTGAAAAAATTAAGTATGTGATATTTGATAAAACGGGCACACTAACCCAGGGGAAGGCCATTGTAACTACTGCAAAAATCTTCACGGGAATGGATCGCGGAGAGTTCCTAACGTTGGTGGCTTCTGCAGAGGTAACATTATATTTTCTCAAAAGCTTATATTTCTAGTACATTTGAAACGCGATGCAGTGAAAGGGTAAGAAGAAGAACCGCTAATATCATCTTTTGATTCATTTAGGCTAGCAGTGAGCATCCACTTGCAAAAGCAATAGTTGAATACGCCCGCCATTTTCATTTCTTCGAGGAGTCTTCTTCAACCAACAATGCCGAAAACCACAAGGAATCTGCAGTTCCTGGATGGCTTCTTGATGCCTCGGATTTCTCTGCTCTGCCAGGAAGAGGTATCCAGTGCTTTATCAATGGCAAGCGCATTTTGGTAAGTTTTTGACATACAAAATTGATAAATGTTGATTAAGCTTCAAGACAGACGAGTTCCTTCCTATTTTATTTCTGCTCATGGTGAACTGATTTGAGATGATATTAACCCAAACAGATTGGTAACCGGACACTACTGACCGAAAATGGAGTCACCATTCCAACCAGTGTAGAAAATTTTGTGGTAGAATTGGAAGAAAACGCCAATACAGGCATACTCGTTGCATATGATGATATCTTGACGGGTGCTCTGGGGATAGCAGACCCGCTCAAGAGAGAAGCTGCTGTGGTCGTGGAAGGTCTTCAGAAAATGGGCGTCGAACCAATCATGGTCACCGGAGACAATTGGAGAACAGCTCGAGCTGTGGCCAAGGAGGTCTGTATATATCATCAATCCTATATCTGCTTCATTTATATGTAGTCACTCAAAACGCAGTATCTTGTGCTTGTCAGGTTGGCATTGAGGATGTGAGGGCAGAGGTGATGCCAGCGGGAAAAGCTGACGTGGTGCGATCATTCCAAAAAGGCGGGAACATAGTTGCAATGGTGGGCGACGGAATCAATGACTCTCCGGCGCTGGCTGCAGCAGATATAGGCATGGCGATCGGGGCAGGTACAGACATCGCCATAGAGGCAGCCGACTACGTGCTGATGAGGAATAACCTGGAAGACGTCATTACAGCCATCGACCTCTCGAGAAAGACCTTTACGAGGATCCGGTTGAATTACGTGTTCGCCATGGCTTACAACGTGACCGCGATCCCAGTCGCGGCGGGGGCTCTGTTCCCTTCGCTCGGGATCATACTGCCCCCGTGGGTGGCGGGAGCGTGCATGGCTCTCTCGTCTGTGAGTGTGGTGTGCTCTTCTCTGCTTCTCAGAAGATACAAGAAACCCAGACTCACTACAATACTGCAAATAACCATAGAGTAGGATTTGAAATTAGAGAAATGTTATATTATAGGTTTTTACAGGGAAATGGGTGTGATGAATCTTGTGTTTCTTTTTTGGCAATTAAATGTAAATGCTGCTTGTTGTTGTATCATTAACTTTGTTGCTTCTTCTCCAAGCATTTGATCAGTTAACAAAGTAAGCTTCGGAAAAAAAATCTGAATCAATCAAAATGTTTGAGTTTGACCGATTATAAGAGGTATTTTTGTAATTGTGACATAGTTGATGATACCATATAGTACCTTCGAATTGGTCATTTGTTTTGTCTTGTTGTTCATTTTTGACCCAGTGGCAATTTCTGGACAACATCGTCACTTAGTTGTGTTGTGGCTCGATCTTCTATATTATTTATTACATGTTGTTTTCTATTATAGTCTTTATAATTTCGCACCCGACTTTGACCGATAATCTTGGAGAGTAAATTTGATCTTTTTTGAAAGTGAAGTCGTGGTTCCGAAGCATTAGGAGGATGATGATTATTTTTTTTTGTTATTTAAAATCAAGTTTTTTTTAGTGCTTCTAATAATGTGGACATTAAAATTTTACGTGCTTCTGATACAATAAGACCTCTTATCTAAAATCCATCTTCATTATCGAGGAAAAAGCTCGAAATCATGAATTGGCTTCGATGTATATCTTAACAATGACGAAAATTAATCAATTTGTTTAATAGATTTCTATAAGTGTGTCGTAATCTTTTACATATCATGTTCAAATTGCATTCGTATAAAAGCGAGATAGATTGAAATACACTATTACTAAACTTAAGCAAATGAGTGAGTCCTTGGCTCCTCCTCTTATCTCCTTCTACAACATGTTGTTGAGGTCGCCATATTCCATGCCACTTAATCATACAAAAAGTGGACATATACAATCAAAATTTCTCATCGTTTTCTCTCAAGTCTTCATTCGGGCTGGCCCGTCAAAAGTCGGGCTCCTTCGCAAACGAAGTTCAGAATCAATAGTTTGTAAAACAAATGATGCACTTCTTGACAAATGGTCCATTAGATACAAATATAAGAATATCTTACATCCGTTAGATGTAAATAATAAATGGTTCAGATTCTTCACTAATTACATGAATTAATTAAATTAAAAGGGCAGCATCGTCATTCAATTCATCCATCACAACCCTAAATCGCTTTAATTCCCATTTCATTCACCAAACTAAAATTCACAATTGTCTTCTTCGAAGAAAGAAAATCCTCCGCGCTGAGTATCCCCGCCACCGCACCGCTTCTCCGCCATGCGTCTCTCCTCACCGCGCCGCTCCGCCGTTCATGGCCTCCGCTCCGCCACCTCCCCGCATCGAAGCTTCTTAGATCGAAGTCCATGACCTCCGTTCCGTCGCCTCCTCGGATCGAAGTCCATGACCTCCATTCCCTCGCCGTTCTTTTTCTCCTGGGAAAAAGAAGATAAAATCAACTATATAATACTCTCCATTTGAGGTTAGCTATGATGATAATTACTCTCACTTGCAATATTATTTCACCAAATATCTTATGTATGCTTCTAGTTCTACCTTTCGTTTATTTATCAATGTCAGTTTGATTAGCTCACTAGTCTATGGTCAGCTCTAGGACCTGATGTCACTTATGATGGAGATGATGGAAATAGGATTAGGTGAGTCTGAACATTCATTTGTTTTATCAAAGCATTACTTAAACTCACAACAATAATTCATATAATTAATAGTCAAAACTTACTCCGAACTTTTGATTGGAGAGAATAAATGTGCTAATTTATATTAAAGCATAACTTAAACTTGTAACAATAATTAACGACATAAAAGGAATGAAAAATATTCAAACCATGTCATATATTATTATATTTTTTTAAGATGATGTTATGTACTTTGTCAATGACAAAAATGTACTGTAAATTTTAATTTTTTTGGTGAAAAGATTGAACATAAATATCATATTAATCAGAAAGAGTATGATACACTTTTTCTTCATTGAAACTAGACATACGTTAATCTGAGGTTAGTTGATGGCGTATGTGCTCAATATGAAGAATGCTTGTGAGTGAGAGTGCTTCAAAGTGGTATGCAGATAGTAGGGGTGTTCATTTTTACCCGAGACCCGACTCACCTGACCATCCAACCCGACCCGAACCCGATTGATGCAAGACTCGACAAAATCGTGCGAGGGAATGGGTATGATAAACCCAACCCGACATTATGTCAGTCGGGCCTCGGGTGACATTTACAAAACCACCGAATCCCCCGACTCACCCGACACCCCTTGCCCAGTCCAGCCCACGACAATTGCCCTGCCCAGCCCAGCTTGTGGGTTTTGCAAATCAGTCTCGCACGGAAGCTTATAAATGTTAGAAACGTTTTATAAGCTTCCGATGTGGGACTTGTAGAAGCGAAGAGATCTCAGTTTCGAGATGCTAGACGTGGCGCATCCTTCACCGTCCATCGTGAAGCCGAAGTTGATCTGACCCGTCCATTTGAAGGCGAAGTGGTCACCTCTCCGCCACCCACGACTTCACCTCTGTCTCTCAGTCTCTCTCCTCTCATTATTTGCAAAATTTCTCCTTTCACATGTCCATCCATCTCCTTCACAACGACTCAATTAGGTTTAGTATATGTTGCAAATTGAGCCGTTGGAGGAGCTTCTTCTCCACCACCACCACTATAAATCAAGCGATGGTGGAGAGGAGAATCTCCAACGGCTTGATTCTCCAGTGGAGATTGAAACAACCTTCATACACAACAGCCGGAAGAGGTGGATGCCTGTCCCTTACGCGTCTGCAGTTAGGGTTTCTTGTCTATTGACAAGGTTCGCAGCGGAATGATCTGACAAAGTTAGCAATCTTAACCTTTAAACTTTGTTATAAAAGTTATTTGTAATTTATTGATTTGTTTCAGTTAATTGCAATGTATAAATGATTGTATTGTGTATATGATTGTTTATTTGAGCAAATATTTGGATAGATTGTTCTTTATGTTTTGTTTATACAAGTATATTTGAGCAGATTATGTTTTGTTTGAATTTGGCTCAAATTTTCAATTTTCACTTGGGCCTCAATTAAAAAATGGAAAATGACACTTTTGTGCACCTAAATATACACTTATCTCACTTTCATACCCTACATTTTTTATTTCAGTACCCTGAATTTCATTTTGGGACAACTTACCCCTGAAATTCCAAAATACCTAAACTACCTCTGAAATTGAACCAAAATTAAATCTGGTCCAATTTCAATTGTGTAAAAAGATGAAATTACC
>JAYMTP010004358.1:0-15085 GCA_036897365.1 Geranium brycei
CAAACTCTCCACATAAATAATGATAATGTAGCTGTTTCGGTTTGATGGATAAACTTAGTACAGTTTACATTATTTCTAATCTATCTCTGAGTTACATATGAAATAAATAGTTGACAGGCTACCAAAAGAATGTATGCAAGAAACAGAGGAGAACAATATCAATCATCTCTTCTACCACGTTTAAGCAATTTCAGGACATTTTCATAAACAATAAATGTTATTGAGGAAGCAGGCACATTTTTCAAAAGGTTAGGTGTGATACCCTTGTAAAAACCTCGAACGCCCTCAAACCTGCAAATTCATAATATGTTAGAATGCACGAAGAGAAGAAGATATTAGAGGTTTATACAAAGAAATTAAGCACCCCAATCCTCTCAACAACAATATATGCCCCTTCATTAACCACCCATATTATTTTTACCGTCAGTTGATAAATTAAGAGAGGATTCAATTATCTGTCGGTAAATTGAATACTAGCCTTTCATAATTATGTTGCAAAGGAACATGCTTAAGAGAACATAATTAAAACACAACAAAGAAATAAAAGAAAATGTCAGAGATTCCAGAAGATAACTCAAGTCATCAAGCATGGCTTTGGAGTTTTGGTCCTTTTGGAATAGCAATTATATTAACCTTGATTCGACTTCCCTTAACTAGAAACAGAGAAATGAAAATTTCAAGTTGAGGGCTGAAATTAATGCTTACCTTGCAGTCTCCTTTACGACATGCCAGCTATCCACATATCTAGGGATTCCATCATTGCTAGGACGTTGCTGCGGGGAGAAGAGGTATTTATGAATTCGAGCTTGCAATAACATAATGCAAGACTTAACAGAAGGTACATAACTACTGGGCTGGGCGAAGTTGTAAAGGGATGTCTTGAGTTCAACCCTTGGTACATACAGAAATGTTGTTTATTTATAAAAAAAAAGTCAAGTGACAAAGACCTTCCCGCTACATAAGGGAGGTCTTGAGTTCAATACTTGACACACTCAATTGTGGATTAAAAAAGAAGAAGATGTAGCATAACTACATAGAAGGGAATGGAACAGGAGAATTCACGCAAAAGATCCCAAGAGGTTCAGTTAAGGGATTCATGAAGCCAACCCTAACCTAGTTTCACACACATCATTGTAACAACTTGGTTTATTTCTACTCCTAAACTTCATGACAAATTCGAGATGAGAGAGATAGTGTTTGAGATTGCATAGCTTCTCATACCTGTAATCGAGCCCGAATAACCTGAAAAGACAAATTCATTCATCCAAACCAGAAGCAATGGTCAGCCTTTGGATTATAATACTAGAATAAAAGTGCACCACCAGAAAGATGCTTACCTGAAATGGATACGTTAGGAGCATGGCAGCAACTTTAGAAGCGCCTCCTAGAATAGCATAATCAACTGAATTCTGTTCAGAAACAAACGACTGTTTAAACTTAACCAACAAAAACAACAATCATCTAGGCATTTCCCAAACAAATATGGGGATTAAACATGTCAAAATAAATACAGCAAATAAAGGAGGTTGAAATTGGAATTGACATGTACACATGACTGGAAAGAAAGATTCCAATCAGAGGAAGATATTTGGCATAAAGTTCAATTTCTGTCCAATGTATTCCATTGACCTAATCTGGTATGTGTGTACTACATTTATTAATAATCATAACTTGTTGTACTCTAGATTGTAGAAATGAAATAAATATCAACATATAACTGTTTATTTTTTCGATGGCAAAAAGAAAAAAATAACCTATTGTTTCTCATGTTGTACTTTATATTTTAAGTGTGATGGTAAAACCAAATGAAAGCGATCAAACTTCATTTTCCAAATGTCCAGGAACAGTACTAAACATCAAGATTATTATATTTACCCCAATGTGTGCATCAGTATTATCACTTTAGTCAATGGTCCTTTATGTCATGCATCACGTTTTATAGTCCAGTTCAAGGTCTGTATTATAAGAACAAGTTTACTATTTTCTTACCAAAACTTTTTTTATTTGGCATTTGGGCAGCACTAACCTGGGTCAAGGATTTCCTAATCTTGTACAGGGAACCCTAGCTTATGAATGTAAATAATTTCCAAGCAACAAAAAAGACCTCTAATTTCTCGGTGCAAATTATTTTAGACACTTACCAACAGTTCATCGGCACTTTGAGGATCCTGTTTGCTTCTTGTAGACTTGATATCAACAATAACTTTACGAAGTTCCTCATATGCTGTAAATTGAACAGCGCCATGAGAAACCTGCTGAAGAAAAACATATACCGGTCAGTTGCAAGAACATAAGGGCATGGCTTTTGATGACATCAAACTTATTAGTAGCCGAAATAACACTATATGAAACTTGGTCAACCATCTTTACATCAACACGAAAAGGACTCAAATATATGGGTACCTAAAGCATGTATCACATGCGTCAATGGCGACTCACTATCATTGATTTCTTTCATATCACAGGGAAATAATTATAAAACAGTAAACTTATAAAGATGGTTATGGTGTCAGCTGTCTGCAGAACGGTTCTTTTGGGGAGAGTATATATTTGAGATATAATGAAGTAAATAGAAGGAAGGAGATAGTAAAGAACCTACTAGAAAAAGGCTAGGAACAATTCCTTTATAAAGTGCAGTCCACCCTTCATCTCTCATTATAGTTCTAAAGGCATCTGTGGCGAAGGACATTACACAATTAGAAATAAACAAAACCACCAAAAGAAAAGATCGTCTGCCAAGGTACACAGAAGCAAACATTGTAATTGAATTTCCAAGTTTAAATACCTAAAGCTTCATGCCTCTAATAAGGAACTGCACTAAACTACATAAAGCTGTTGTCTAAACAAAAATATAAACAACCTCAATCATCACCATGTACACTCAAATGACAAGACATGAATTATTAATAAGAATTCTGTAGAACCAGCATGGCAGCTCCGGACCTAAGTATATTAGTATTTAAGTTTTGAGTTTTAATGCATACTTTGATATCTTTGATCACCTTTTTGGGGGATAAAGTTGATATGACTCGCTATACAAAAGGATATCTGAAAGAGCATTGCACCAAGTTATTTAAGATGTGGATCATACCATAAAGACCAGAATAAGGTCGAGTTTGATGAAGAGGAGTCTGGAGCTGCAATCTCGTTTTCACTAACCAAAGGGGATTTGTGCAAAAAGAAACCTGACATATGATATTGTAGTTAACCAAATTATTCTACCTGTACTGTCCATGTGTATGAGGTATATATTTGTTTTCATTCTCCAAAAAGAGACTCCAGAAGTGGTGTGGTAAAATCCCAAGGTTGAAGATATGACTACTTCTGTCGCCAGATCAAATAATCAATCTATTTTATGGACACTTGAGGGATGCCAAGGGTGACTTTGCAAATATATGACAGCTAAAATAATATTTCTTTAGGCTAATAATTCTTCCATATTGATTAGTAGTTCAACATTATGTTTATACTATTGGAAGCTTACACTCACCAGAGCACCTGCTTCTGCAGCAGAAGCAAGATGAAGACCAGGGTTCAGCTTCTCCTCCCCATTCTTGGAATACCTTTGTTTAGCCCTGCCATAACTATAAACAGAACAAATATATACGTTAGTCGATAAAACAACATAATTTCAAAATCAGAATAAAACAGTAAGAGTGACTGAGTTCTCTGACAGTATATATAAAACTAGATTCACAATGTGCCACTTAATGGATTAAATAGGTAAATTATATTCTACGCTCTATATTTTCAATAGCGGATTTCCCTTATGGCATTAACAACTAGACTCTAAATTCTGCAATCCTTATATGAAACTGCAGGCGGGTATCAAATTGACACTTACAAGAAAAAGTATAAACCCCAGGAAAGAGTTGATCCAAGTACAGCTGGATAAAAACCAGCATATAGCCCTCTCAAACCCTGTAACAAAGACAAAATATTGAATTACCAAACACTGAAGCATTTTCTTCATGATAAGGACAAGGATGTTAAGTACTCAGTGGATGTCCCAAAATAAATCTCCACTATCTTATACAAGAAGTTAGTTAGACATGAATTACCAATAACATCCATGGTTTTAGTTAGTTACAACCACTTAGTGGGAGAACACATGAAGATCATGGGGTAAGTAGTAGAAATGGAAGCCCTAACTCCCTAATCCTTAATCTCCGCTAAAAAGTAAATGTAACACTTATTTTGAGACAGAGAGAGTACATTACAACTTAAAAATACATGTAAATCTTCCACATGGTAGTATCCTTATGCCACCCATGCTTCAAACCCTCAGTGACCTTGAGAGTTGGGACTTGAGCGTGAGAAGAGTTAGAGGCCATCTAACAAAAAAAGGGTCGCATTGAGCTTCAGCAAGCTTTTACAGATTTTCCTGTTTTACACTCTCATTTGCTTGATATGAAGCTTGCTCCATTTTGTAAAGCTAATGCATATAAATCGTACAATAGCAATTGGGTTGTCCTGCAAGTACTTGTTTTGGAGCATGATACTATTCAAAGAAAAAAGGGATGAAAGTGAAAGGCACACATACAACATACCAATGTTATGACATTCTAATTTTCATAATCTCATATGGGGATCAAAATGAGCCAATTGAGCAGAGGACGCATAAATTTGTGATTGGAAATGGATGATGATATCATTCCTCTTGTCAGTAACAAATTAGCAAGTGATCATATCTGGATGAAAGAAAGAAACCTCGAGGCGAGCAATGGTGAAGACGGCATGGGCGGTGTTGTTATAAGTTGGAAGATTGGAGATTCGACCATCGTTAACTGTTGTTGCAATCGAGCCCAGTGAGTGGAGAAGCAAAAGTAGTATAAAGAGAAGGTGAGAGAAGAGAAGAGTACCCTGAAACCTGGTGCGGACGACGTCAAGAGGATGCGTGGAAGTGACGGTGGCGAACCCGGCGGCGGCTCCGGCGGCCGCATTCTCCCATTGCCATTTCGCCGACATCTTCATCGATCTGGAATCATATCACTCCTATTCTTCCATTTCTAAGTCAAAACCTCTGCTTCTTTCGCTGACTTCATTTTCGATCAATTCATGAGATGGATGTCCTCGGCCCAAATTATGCAGGGAGGGTAGTGTGTGAATTTCACTCTAGGACCCGAATAGGTTGGATCGGGTTAGAGCCAGTTACTGGACGCAACTCGGATAGGAATGGCAACGGGCCAGGTTTAGTCAAACCTGTATCCGTTGGCATTGAACGGGTGACCAACCCTCAAAAGACCCGTTGGGTACGGGTTTTTCTCCAAAACCCGACCCAAAAATTGAAATATGAATTTAATTAACAAATTTTTTTTTACAATACAATAAAAAAAATTAATGTAAATAAATGTTATATTATACTAGTTTAAGTTTTTAGCGTGAGTGTGTAAATAGAATTTAGGGTTTTCACATTTTTGTTAAAAAGTGATAAGAATATATATTATATAATATTATTATTTTTTTAAATTTGTACGGGTGCGGATCAAAATCGGATCGGATATAGGTAAACCCGCACCCGCTCAAAAGCTCATTCAAAAAACCCGAACCTGCAAAAAAAATCGGGTTTCACCCGTTCCGATCGGGGCGGGTTCATCAAGTACCCGTCGAGTTCGGTTTTTTTGTCATCCCTAACTCGGAATGAGCGGGTAAGAAATATGAGGGGCCATTACCCAACCGGATTGGAGTGCAGGTGGGGTCGGGTTAGATTCGAGCAGGTTGGGGTTTTACTCAACATGACATCCATGTCATTAGGCCTTTGAAACCCAAAACAGTTTTATACCCAAAATGAACTTCTTTTTTATCAATTTATAATTCTGAGCCTAAAATATTAACTAACACCCAATAAAATAAAGTAATCATGATAAATTATGAAGAATAAGAAAAAATCATGAAAAATAAAATTATTAAACTAATTTAAAGTGATATACAAGTTACAATTCACAAAGTACAGTTAAATTATGAGGAGGGATGCACTCCGTGACAAATACATCCTTAGATACACATATAAGAATAAGTAACATCCGTTGGATGTAATAAATAAATGGTTGAGATTATTTGTGATTTAAACACGATGAAATTGAGAGAAGATACGCAAAAGGGTAATTTAGTCACTGTCGACGATTGTGGCAATCAATTATGTGCGATAAAAAAGGAAATTTGCGTTATAAGGGCTTCTGGATCACTGAGATTTCGAATTCTCATTGTCATTCTCTGTAATCGAATTTGGATCTGCATCAGTCTCTTTGCGTGGTCAACGAAAATGGTGGTTTCTCCAATTAAACTGCTGAACCCCATCATGGAAGACGCCAGTAAACATGATTCCATAACAGTTTGGCGTTGATCTCATGTAAGCGTGTTTCATCCCGTTCCATATTTTGCAATGATTTAATTTTTTGGTTGAAATTTCATTCTGTGAAGAAGCAGGAATGGAAGAGGGTGATGAGTACAACAATAACGGAGAAGGATACAGTAACGGTGTGCCGGTGGGTCTTTCAAAAGAAGAACTGGAAGGTATGTAAGATGATTACATGATTCCATTACATGTGGTGGTATTTCCATCGTTCCACGGCAATTGGTGGTGGACTTATTAGTGCAAAACAAAGGCATGGTTGACATGTTTCCATTGTTCCATTATTGTGGTATGAGTTTAACCGATTCAAAAGGCAACTTCGACTGATTCCATTGTTCCATTATTGGGTGGATCATGTTCATGTCTAGTGTTCCATCCACATTTTAAACAGACAGATTGTTGTGATTTTATGTGTGGTGTTGGGTTTGGGAGTCATCGAAAAAATCAATTTCGTTGCTGACAAATAATTTTCTTTGTCAAATGTGTGCAGAGTGTGTGGAGCCAGTGGTTGGGGGCTGGGATTGAGATGATTTTGGTGCTTACATACCAGTGTCCTGGCAGGTTGAAATGCATATGTGAAAATGGAATAAGGGAAATGGGCTATGCAAGTTCAATTTTCAAATCATGGAATGAAGGTATCACTCAAGCATATTACATACAGTGACTTAGTTTATGGAATTATGTGACAAACAAAAGAGGGAAGATGAAGTAATAGAATTAGCCCTTAACGACAATAGAACGATGCCATGATGGAAACATGGACAAATGTACAATTGTGGAATCATGGAACAATTTTTAAAAATGGAGTGATGAATGAAAATATGCATGTGTCACTTCAAACCAAGAAAAACACATATAGGGTGTTAGACAAAATGCATCATATGAACGACAAGTGCACTAGAATTGATGATAGCTCTGAACCAATTGAAAGGAGATCCGACTATACTGAAACACAAAAGAAATGCAAGAATTGAACTAAAAATTTGATATTAGGATCCCAATCATTAGGGTAACACACAACATATAACAAAACAGGTGAAATACATTGGTTAACTATCTCTACTCCCAATTGCAGTTTCAGAATGGAATTAAACTTGGACAAATAAATAAATAAATAAACTTTGTACAAAGCTTGATCAACCATTGAGAAGAACATGCATGATACTTTTCAATAGATCGATGTAAAAATTTTTAATGGGTTTGAGAAACCATGAATTGAATCATGCGATAAAACAATATACACGATCAAAGAAGCCTGAATTCCCACATGCAATTTGCCTAACACAGGATTGATTAGCTAACCTTACTTCTTATTCTTGGGCAAGTTTGAAATCCTCTGAGATTTGCGCTTCAAAGGAGCCATTCTCGACACTGCCAGGAGAGTGAGGTGGATTGCGCCGGCGTGATTCTGTTAAGCAAAGCAAGCTGAATGTGCGAGAGAGGGAAGGCTAGGGTTTGAGAGTTCGGGAAAAAGGAAAGATAGATTCTGCCGCGAATCACCGAGAATCGCACGATTGAATGCCGATTCGATTTTCTCGTAATAGAAATATACTAAACTGCCCTCAACAACTTTGAAATCACGCGTTTTTGGCCCCTTTTGTGTTAATATTTATTTAGTGTTTCACGATTGCCGTAGATCTTATGATCTGAGGGCCAGCCTTTATTCGTATATTTATACAGTAATAAGGTATTTGTACGCGATTTCATGAAGATTAGATAATTACAACAAAGTTCAAAGAAGTTATAAAACAAGATAGCCGAAAAAATCAAATTAAATCTCAACCCGTTGCTCATCTTCAAAAATCAACGCTCCTGATCAACGACTCTAGCGCTGCTTTGAGCGGATCGAGTAACCGAACTCGCTGCCAACAAGTCGTGTGTATCGCCAGAAAAACCATAGCAGCGTCGTCCTCCTAGATCTTCGTCAGCTACTGAACACCCGAGTATTATGAAGTGTGACTGTGAGGCTAGGCTAGGCTAGGCTAGGGTTTTGTGATGTCCTCATTTAATGAGATTGATAGAGATATAAATGGAATAAAGAGAATGTGTTGGGTTGGGCACATCGGGCTTTTAGCTGGACCTTGAGTTTTATAATTAAACATATTGGATTAAAGATGGTTCAAGGTTGTTTAATCACTTAATTTGGTGTAGTTTAAGTTAGGTTGGATATGGTTTTATGGGTTGGGGAGTGATGTGGGTTGGAGTGGATTGAGTCTGGTTGGAGCGAGTTCAACCTTTTTAACCTGACAAACGGCTCAAATAGGTCGGGTTGGTTATTTTTAACCCATTACCTTTCCGTGACAACCTCCTCGCCAAGACAGAGTCACAATGCTTCTCACAGGCAAGCCTGTCACGCCGGTGACAAGACCAATTGAGCCCATGATATTGGCACAAGCGATAACTCGAGAGGAGAGGCCTATCATGGCTTGGGTATCACACCCGTGACACTCAAGGTCGAGGTCATGATAAGTCGCGAACGGCGGTTTCTTAAACCTATTTTTTTGACTTATTTGGGTATCGACTATTTCCAAAGCACACAAAGAGCAACGACCAAAAATTCCTAACGCGGCGTTGGAGGCTTTGGGAGAAGGTTCAGGACCTTTGAAAGCGATTTTTTGCGTAAGTAGTGATAGGATAATAAAGATACACGTTATTGGAAGAAATTCGGTCACGTGATTTTCAATACTTCGGGGTGTAGGGTTTTATTTTTTCTCTTTTCTTTTTCCAATTTCGTGTTGAACCTAATTTGCTTAGGTTCTAGCACTATGATTATGGGATAATTTCCCATACTTATAGGTGCTAGGTCAGATATTTTTGAAAATATGATTCATTGAAATTCAATTTGATTTTTATGCAGGTTGATACTTCAATTGTCGTTTATATTCAATTTCTTAATGTTGACGAATATTGAGCGATTGTATGACTTGTGATAACGTATCCAATAGGGCATGTGGAAAACTGACACATCACAATTAAGGCGTTTCAAATGTTCGGAACTTTCATCTCGTAATTTTTGTGCCCCATGCAGACTCGAGGCACACTCTAGTATGAGAGTAATAGTAGACACCTTGAGTTTAGGCCGGCTTCAATATCGAGAGGCGGAGTTGATATTTTTGTAAACACGGGATAATATCTTATTTTATGATTAATTATCTCGCATTCTCTTATTTATAGAACAAATGTGACCTAACACCTGTGATTTCTTATTTTTGGTCATAAGAGAAGGAGGAGGATTTCTAGCACCTGATTAAAACTGGATTAAGAAATCTTTCATTTTTCAAATTTGAAGATATCAAACACATCCTTAACCTACCCATATCTTGCATAAATGCTAACCATTTGAGTCTGTAACCAAATCTATAGAGAAATAAGAAACAAGAGTTCCATGAAAGGGCAGAGGTTTGAGTATCTGATAAGTAAAACTCACACTCCTTTCCTCATAAGATCAAATGATTACAGAATTTCCATAAAACATTACAAACATAGAAAACATGAAATACACAGAGAGTACATAAATGAATTAAGAGTTAATCTTCCTGCAGTACTTTCTGACCTCTCCCCTTGAACCAGTCAGTGGGGTGATATTTCCCATCTTGACCATGGACTTGGCAAATTGCTCTAAGAAGAGCTCATTGTTCTCTGCATATTGCTTCACCAGATTCATCGACGCCTCGTTCTTTGTCAGGAGAACTTGGTCAGAGCTGAGCAAGCCCTTGTAAGCCAGCAAGTTCTTGAAGTAGCTGTTGTCAAACTTTGTAGGGCTCACAAAGTCCAGCACAAACAGGTTCTGGTCACCACCAGATCTTGGGCAGCCACTTCTCAGCTGTGCAGCATATGATTGGTCAAGGGTTGTGTCTGCCATGCCATTGCCTGATTGGTTGTACAGCCTCTGCCTAAAGCTTGTGCATCTTGAAAACCCTATTGTGTGGCTCCCTGCAATCCAAGCCCAACATCAATCAAGCTTTCCCTTCATATTTTAAAATTAAAACTCAATCATTCCAATATCTTTTATGATTTAAAATGTTAAAATTTGATCAACTTAAATTCTCGCACACATAGGTGAAGGCTTTCAAATGTCTATAAAATGATGACATGATCTACAAATTAAGCATTAGAGTGCAGGTCGTCATGACCACACTCTAATATCATGCTATTAAAATCAAATCCACTTAAAAATTTAAGTTGATATTAACAATCAATCACGTAAACGCTAAATCGAGATAATGCATATAATGTGGAGCAACGAATTAAACTTCTGGTTGTGGGGTTCATGACATCATCATAACTACTCGAATTGATAAGTGGCGGCTCAAAGATGTTTATAATTAAATTCAAGTCACTTCGATGGAGCCTTTAACATAAACAATGGCCTTAAGGTCATAAAACAACAATCTTACTCCGACTTACCAGACAAAGCGACAAGATCAACAATGTCAAGCTTATGAAGCTTGAACTTGGTGAGGATGGTCTGGAAAGTGTTGTTTGGAGCAGGGATCAAGTTGTTGGACCCACTCAAGCTTGCACCTCTTGAGTCCCTCCTCCCCAATGGAACCTCCCAACTTGGCCCACCAGCCTGTGAGTGTATGCAACAACAAAAAATGGGTTACTTCTAAGTTGGTCACACCAAGTACTTAATACACTGTAAGAATATGGTAACACATACCAAAACAGTAGAGTCTCTGGCAGCCAAAGCCAAAGCATCAGCACAGGACACCGTATTCGGACACTCCCTCTCCAATGCAGCTTTGATCTCATCAATAACTTCAAACCCTCTAGCCGAATTCCTGTTAGGGTTCGAATTCTTCTCACTGATTATGCTCCCACTGCTGTCCAAAAGTACCGATGCATCGCATCCCTAACATTTAGATGGCATGAGTTAGTACTAAAAATGGCGACAAGGATAAATGGTTAATAGCTTGCATTGGTACCTTGACAAAGCAATCATGGAAATGGAGGCGGAGCAGAGAAGCAGCAATACGGGTTTCTCTAGCAACAGCGTTGGCAACGACGTACTTGACTATCTCTTGAGCCTTGGGGCACGAGTGGTCGTAAAATTGAGGGTAGAGGTAACCAGCATTGTAGGCTTTGGAAGAAAAGCAAATGGGAGCAATGGCAAGGAATGAAAGAAACATAACAAGAGAGCTCAAGGATTGAGCCATTGTGCTCAACAAGACCTCAATACAAGAAAATTGTACTTGTTGGTTATTGTCAAGGGAAGGTTCTGAAACTTGTTGTGCTGAGAACATAATGGCTTGAGGGTATTTATAAGGAAGACTTAATGCAAAAGTGGTGTGGGAAAAGGTTAGAGTTGGTGGAGAAAGGAACTAATCAAGATTGGAGTGGTTAACTTTTCTTCTCTTCTATGCGTAGTTTACAAGTTCTTCGTGATAATATGAAGTTAATTATAAGCAAGCAATAGAGTATTAAAAGAAACCTTAACTCAACCTAGGGAAGCAAGGTTTCGAGGAGTAACCTGGTATGTGTGTAATTTGATCTCATATGTTCCATATGTTCCTGCACTTTATTTTATCAAACCCTTAGTTTGATCTTAAATTTAGTTTATGGATGACCAGTTATTGTTCAGTACGTATTACATATTAGTAGATCTCAATTTTAAATTTGAAGTTGTCTGTCTATGAGTTGAATATGATTTAGTCTCTCAATTATGGATAGTGGCATTGAGGTGATGATAAAATTTGATATCTTTGAAGTGAGCCTATAAAAGAAAAGAGGGATAATGACACTTTGTTACACCTAACTATGGCGAAATGACAGTTTCATATCCTAACTATTTTTCTCTTTTTTTAGTACTCTGGCAATTTTTTTTTGTGACAACTCACCTCTAAAATGCCTAAAATACCTAAACTACCCCTAGTTGAACCAATTCAATTTAAGCAGTCTCTAGTTCAACCAAGTCAATTGAACCGGTTCAAATGAAAATCATAATTAAACTGATTTTAATCTCTCATCTCCGATCTAATTGGATGATGGTCGGACCGGTTTGGACCGTTAATTGTTTTCAATTGGACCAGATTCAATTCTTGTTTCTTAAACCAGGGGTATTTTAGTCATTAGTTAGGGTATGAGACTGTCATTTCGCCATAGTTAGGTGTAACAAAATGTCATTATCCCAAAAGAAGATGTCTTTGAAGTGAAGTAGAGACATTAGTTGACTTGTGAAAGCAGAGGACCTGGACAACTGAGAAAGCTTGAGGCAGTCAATGAGGTACAATTATTCAATGGAATAGACTCACCTGCTCTGTTGACAAAAAGTGGAGGTTTCAAAAGGCTCATGAGGGAGCTAAAAAACAAAGGGTGTGGTACATGAGGTTGCAACTTCAAGGTTGAAACATTCAAATCATGCATCCACACTTTTCTTCCCTTCCCTTGCCCTTTAATTTTGGCTTACTATGGATTGATGTTACAATTTACCTCTTCTAGATCGTCAGGAGTTTCGTCTGCGTAATTATATAAATAAAACTCTCCTTTATGTATCTATTTATTATAATAATTTGCTTTGAACACACAAAAAGACGAAGAAGTTAATGCTACGTTATATAGGGAAAGCTACAATTAGGTGTTGCCAATGTTTTTAATGAACATAAGCTTCTTGACCTAAGTATGATTTGGAAGTTTATGTGAGTGGGTCATAGAGAAAATTAATAGTGAAACCTAATTGAATTGAGAATATTAGGTTGATTTTGCTAATCCAACGAAGCACAAATTGGCAAAGTAGGCAACCTAATCCTTGTTAGGGCTCTATGGTTATTTCAATCAAAATCAGAATCATAAATTTCGCATATCCACAATGTCTTTTTGCATTCATTGATCATAGCAGCTGTGTTGATCTAGTTGAACCATCTTCGTTTTCAATCCATCATTATATTCGATATGAAGATAAAATCTAATCTAATATATAGTATTACTACATACTGTATTATCGGGCCATACTGTTATACTGAATAGGTTTGTATATCATTTATAAAGGTTATAATTAAATCAGTAAAACTTTTCACCTTTATTACTCGAGCCAATTAAATAAGTTACTTTAGAAAGTAAATTACAAAAAATCCTACAAACTATTTCAATTTTACAAATATTTTGTACCCATAGACCAAGAGTATACAAGAATACTGTCACTACAAATCTATATATATATATAAAAGGAAAATCCTGATGTTGCCACGTGACATCTATTTTGAAAGAATTTTTATTGTTTGTATTTTTTCTAAATTTTCTATTATAGATTTTCAAAAAATTCTTTCTTTTCTTCTTCTAATTTCACGTTAATTATAATTCTTCTTTTTAGGGAGTGTTAATTCGATCTAATTCTAATTCTACATTGATCACAATTGTATGTTAATTATGAAGTTATATTCTTTCTATTTAGTCATTGTTGCCATCCATATCTCGCGACCTCTTCCGGTTCTTCTGAACAACTCTACTCAAATCCTATTCCCGGCAAGTTCGTATCCGGTACATGTTTCTACATCTATTCACTGCCAATTTTTTGCTATAAAGGCAACACATTTAGTGTGCTGCCAAAGGCCACTAAGTGCGGTGCTATAAGCTAAAGCAGCACACTCCGCGCTGCCCTAACAGCGCAGCCGATAGTGCGTGGAACTAACACTAAAGTAGCGTACATATGTGCTGCCATTATTATGGCAGCACACTTGGTAGAGGTGCTGCCATTATCTTGGCAGCCCACTTTATAGATGTGCTACCATTATAATGGCAGCACACGTATAATGTGTGCTGTCATAAGTTTCGTGTATGAATAAAAAAAAATACAGATTTTATAATTAATTCTAAAATCAGTTATTCCTCAAATCCACACCAAATACCAAATAGAATATCAAATAGGATCACGAATTAATTGAATCATGATACAAATCATATTAATACAATTAATTACAAAAATTGATTGAACCCGAAGAACCTTTTCATAAATTTAACTCCTTTTCATCAACCTTAACTAAAAGTAGTTTCATTTCTCGTCCATTCATAATGAGTGTAGAGGAAGAACCTATTTTTCAAGATCATCAATAAAAAGATGACTAAAAATGTTGGCTTGAATAGACAAATAAATAGTAAAATAGCAAAAGGCTATCGTAAAATTGAATTGAATATGAAGATTATATTCAGCCAAAGAAAAGAATATCAAGATTACACAATATGCAGTGTAAATAGGTAGATAATTTTTTGATACTTGTCCCATTCCAACCTAAAGTAGTATTTATATAAGTGATCATGAACAACAAATAGTGCATAAATTTTTTTAAGTCATATATCAAAACATCATGATTTAAATTTAAAATATATGTACCGTATCAAAGTAGTAATAGTGATAAGGAGCTAAAATTTCAAAGTATAAGTATAAATAAGCTAATCGAGATAAGGAGCTAATCATGATATGTGTCGTGTCAAAGTAAATAAAACGATTAAAAATAATCCAAAGAATCTAAATTGTGGTAAGGATTTTGCTCAGGATAATATGATGATCTTGTAGCAACAATAAAACAAAGGTAAGAAAACAATCACATACCTGATTTTCAACACAGCCCTACCTCAACTTCTTCAATTTTCTCTTTTGAGAATTGCTCAACTTTGGATTATTCTTCCTGTCATCCCTTAATTTTTCTTGAACCTTAAACAATACCAGAGGTAATCATTCAATTTATTACTAAACAAATGAAAGTTAATCAAGGAATTATCTAGATTGGTGTCAATACC
>JAYMTP010004359.1:0-15085 GCA_036897365.1 Geranium brycei
CGACCCGCGTCGACACGGCGAGGCTGATCGAGGAGGGGAAGATGTAGACCAGCGACGTGGCCTGGATCAATATCCCCATCGTCGCCACCGCCTCCGAGGTGTTGGACAAAAGTCCCGAGAGAAGGATCATCAATTCGTACCACCACCACTCTAAGCAAACCGACACACAGCTCGGAATTGCCAATGCCAGAATCGTCCTCCACTCCTCGAAGCACTTGATCGACCATCCCTGCCATGATTTGCTACAAGTTGGGGAGAACCAGAGATAACCCAGAATGGTCAATAACAGATTGAGGTCTGTCACTGAAACAGCCATTGCCACTCCCCTAACCCCCAAACCCAAGTAATCAACGAAAATGTAGTTGACCGGCGCGTGGAGGAGGAGCGAGAAGGCTGCGCCGAGCATCAGAGGGAGAGTAATGTTCTGCGACCGGAGGTAAATCCGAAGAGGACTGATTAGAGATTGAATGATTAGATCAGGTAAGCAAAACGCGAGGTAGGTGGAGGCAATGGAGGAGATTGTAGGGTCCTGACCGCAAAGGAGAAGGATTGGTTCAGAGTTGAGCCACAAAACGGAGATGGGAATGCAGGTAAATGATAAGATTGTGATGGTGCGTTGGAGGGTGAGACCCATTAGAGCCCATTGCTTGGCACCGTAGGCTTGAGAGGTGATGGCCTCCATGCCCATGGAGAGGC
Organism: Geranium brycei; assembly: GCA_036897365.1. Lineage (NCBI taxonomy): Eukaryota > Viridiplantae > Streptophyta > Magnoliopsida > Geraniales > Geraniaceae > Geranium > Geranium brycei. The sequence goes on from JAYMTP010004359.1 coordinate 697, forward strand.
CGGAGATGATGGAGTAGCCGGAGATGTTAGCGATCCCGATCGACAGGGACTGCCCCGCCAATGCCTCCTTCCCCAATCTCCCCATAAAGATCATTGAGATCGCCGACTTGCCGTACACCAGGAGGCCTGTGATGATCAGCGGCAGCGCCACCGCCAACAGCTGCTTCGCCTCATCAATCACCTGTCAATTCACATGATCATGACAACAAGTCAAAGCTCTGGCACAGAGACTAGTCAAGTGACATCAGAACAAGAAACAAATTGTGTTCACTGACCACAGTGAGTGCGGTGGGTCGGAGGCATGCCAGATCAGCACAAGACACAGAATCTTTCACATCACCATGATCGTGATTGTGATTGTGATCATGATCAGACCTGCACAGCAGAGGAACAGATTGGTGATCTTCTTGATGACCCATTTCAAGAAACAAGAAGGGTCTTCTCTTTCAATGCAAGAATCGAACGGAAAAGGCAAAAGGGCGGTGGAGAAAGCAATAGGCCTTTAATGGGTAATCAAGAAATCGAAAAAGAAGGCTCCTTTCTTCTTTACTCTCTCTCTCTCCCTCTCTCTCTCAGGTAGTGTTTCTAGAATTTGAAGTCACTGCTTTTGTCTGTGTCTCTCTCTATAAAGCAGGTAGAGGTTGTTTAAGGTTCAATGGACGAGTGTTGTGAGATAAGAAGAAGAGGTGGCCATGCCTCAGACTGTCTCAGATGACAAAAAGCCCCAAAACCAGCCCAACTCCGGGTCGGTTCGGGTCGGGTCTCCATTCCGTGGATCTGCACGTGTACCAGTAACTGCATTGTGCCCACCATTTCCATTTCTCAAGGCCATATAGTGCAAAAATATGGTCGGAAAAGGTTTTCAATGTTACCGCAATTTGATAATAGAAATATTATTAATTATTGGCGTCCAATTTTCCTCTTCTGTTTTTCATTTTAGGGTACACGGCCACGAATTTTCTCTCTGGTGAGTCAACCTTCTTTAAAAGGTTTAGTACTTATGCGACACTTACCTACTGAAAAGAAATTTGTGTAAAATTTCGGTTAGTTATGTACATAAGTAGTGAAAAAAATAGCAATGAATTATTTAATTTTTGCAAAAAATGAATGTGAACTTTTTTGTCTTAAAAAGTAGTAGTAAATTTATTATTTTATTTAAAATTGAAGAAAATACTTGTGAAATTATTATTAAATCTTAAATTATGATTAAATTTTCCCAACTTGAGCTAGTCATTTTCAGTGTTAACTATTTTTGTTTTATATAGAATCACGGTAAAAAAAGTAATAATAATCATTGTGATTAATTTATTTTTTACAATATTATTATTAATGTCGTTAGATTTTAAGTTAAAAATCAGATTAACTCTATAAAATAAATAATTCTCAAATATATATATTAATTTTAAATAAATGGGGTGATATCACCCATTTTTCTCCATTACGCTCAACTGGACTGAAATTCCAAATGTCGAGCTCAAATTCAAGATGGAGAAGCTTGTCTCTCTCATCAATGATACTGAACAAGTTCTCAAGAAATTAATCCATCATGTTGGCCCCAAATTTCATGACAGTGGTATTGTTAATCAAGTTTTCATCATCATATCAGCGGGTTTCACAAACTGTTGTCCCTAACTGAGATCTCCATGTGTTGTATCCGGCGAGTATCTCATTCCATCTCACATCAATGCCATTAATGAGTCATTCTCTACCTTATTTGAGCGCAGATCATGAATCATTATATGCATGAAGAAAATTGGATGCTAGCAAGCATTGGGTCGCTCGAAAACCGATCAGACATATTAAAATCAAATATCAAACCATGAATGTTTGTAAATTTTAATTAATGATGCAAAAAGAAAAAAATTAATCATAGTGATTATTAACAATTTTTTGTTTACCTAATTTTATGCAGCACAAAATGATTAACTGTGTTGATTATTATTGTTTTGTTGTAATTTTGTGCAGAAAAAATATATAATTCCTAGTTTTTATAAATAAAAAAAACTATATAAATATTAGTTATTTTGTGTAATTTGTCCTATATTTATTATTGCAGACTAAGCGAGCGTTACACTTACAAGTCGTCACGACGATAAGATATAAATTTATGAATGCCAACAAGTTTCCTACCACCGAACAGAGTCTATTTACCGATATACCCCTGCGGAAGGGTATTTGGGGGGTGAAGGATCTTAGCTTAGCTGTCATAAGCTTTTGCATGGAAAAAAGGGCACAGTTTTGAAGCAACAACCCTCCAAACAACCCACTGTTTAGCTGACAAAACAAGACCTTAAACATCTCTCTCAGTCCCCTAATCTTGATTAAACGATAATTGATGATTCGAGAATCAAAAACCCGAAAATCCCACTTCACCTAACGTTCCATGAAGGAAAAAACACACCATATGGTCTCTATAGTTGACAACAGTCATCTCCATGTCCTTTTGTTACAATCTCTTCTACACAAATGTGGATATTGAGAGAGAGATCTTTTGCCTGATCTATTGCTTCAATTGGGAAAGCACTGAGCATAGGGTTTCAGGTGATTAGATGCAATAAATGAATAAAATACCCAAACTTTATGGGACCATGATGCAAGAATGATCAGATTCCAGCAAGAAACACTATTTGATGGGGCAAGGCAGCTGCTGGAGCTCATCCGTCTTGCCCGTTTCGAGCATTTGCGTGTGAGAGAGAAAGAAAGGATCCGGGACAGGTCGTTTTCGCCTGCAGTATCAAAATTGGATCTTTAGATTTCATAGCAGAATCTCTCAAATTCTTCTGCTTATTTTTAGTTCTGAGCGCTCTTCAACGAAAGCGATAGCTGACTAGAGCAAGCACAAATGTCCTAGTAAATGAAAACATAAATAACAAAACGATTCTGGCATGGTTGCTAGATGATACCATAGTCATGCACATTTCAAGAAATTTTCACTTTTCCAGAGTTCCTACATAAATCAAAATGAGCAAAAACAAAGAAAATGAGTGATAAAAACCTTAGGAAGCAAAAAAATCACCACCATGAAAACTCTTATGCTGTAAATGGAAAGACTTGAAAAAGAATCAGCAATAGATCAACACGTAAGGGCAGAAAAAGACGTCTCCGAGGGGAAAAGGGGTACTGAAAGTGAATACGCTACATCAACAAGCTGTCGTTTTCCGGCTGGTGGTTTGCAGAACATGTATCTTGTTGGTGTCAAATATTGGGAGGCAAATTTCATGTCAACAAGATTGATTCGTTTTAATGTAAGCCTTAAATGAGACCAAAAATGGTTCAATATGATTTATTACACAGAACATAGCTGTTACCGGACAGTAATGACTACAGATGAGCCATGGCAAAAAATAAAGATCACTAAAAGTGCAACATACATGTGTTATGGAAGCAGACATTTGCTTTCACAATCACCACCTATGCCACTTACTATGCATCATTATATGTACAGTCTAGATTTTAAGGGAAACTTCATAAATAAATAAATGAACATTTGCTTGAATAGCTACATCATCACTTATGAGGCACATGTAGCAATAAATTCAATCCAACTAAAAGTACTGTGGAACCATGGAGAACAAGGATCCATATGGAATTTTGGGAGTAAACTTTCAGATCTTTATATCATGGTTAAATTTGGTGTAACATAACTTATCATTGTTTGACTACATATATGATCAAAGCCATATATAGAAAAAACGAGAACAGTTACAGTGCAGATGGAAGAAAATCTCATTATTAGGCGCAACTTTTCAGAGAGCATTTGAATCACCTGCAAATCAAGTCTTCCCGACGAACAGGCTTTAACGACTTCTGGCACCACATATATCTTCACAAAATCTCAGATATCTGCAAAAGATAGCATTCTATGTTCATTTAACATCCAAAAGGTTGTAATGCGGTGGTATTTATAAGGAAAATAACTAAAGTCTACCACTGAAGGCTGTGAAAAGAGGAAAGGCCGTCTATGAAATGATTTGAACATGTGTTTCAGTTAAAGTTTAGAAAATATAAAAGTTCCTCACTCTGTCAGGCACAATCAGCAGGCCTTCAGAATTGCATTTTGTGTATGCTTCATAACTAAGGTTTCCTATCAATTTAATGGAGGTATACTAAGTAAGCTGTGACTTACATTTATGGGCATTTCAGCTATGACAAGATTGCTACTTTCTTCAATGCTTTTGAGAGTCACTACTTCACCGCCAACAACCATGTTGATTACGATCCCATCTGCACATTATTGTTTGGTGTTATAGTGAGAATGCAAAATACATACAATACAAGCAACAAGTATCATCTGATTAAAGAAACAACCTGCCGCCAAACAAGTTGCCATTCGCCTCGCATATGTTTCCTGCAAGTGAACATAGTTCATGAAAAGTCTTATGAAGTTGATGAAGGCAAATGACCCTGGGTCACTTGTCCCGGCAATTTCTTAAGGGTGGCCACATTGGTCGATCCGAACAGTGCAAGTTAGAAAAATACATTATTGCTAGGTCAATATAAGTTTGAGTTCATCCCCATATCTCTATGATGGCAAATGACTATGAAAAAAAGCTTATGTTGGCATTTGATGAGGCTTAGTCTTGGAGAATAAGTACTTAGGTTATAAAAAAGTATCTACTCAACTAATTGAGTTGTTTGCAATAAATAAGCGGCAAATTGGGTCTTATTCAACTAAGCCAAAAAACATGTCTTGGTTAAAATAACGATTTTGCATTTTTGCATAATCATTGTGTACCTATTTGAGCCCAAAAACGCCCATCTAGGTTATAGTATTGGTTTTATAACAAGAGAAACAAAAAATCTGATAGATGTGATATAATAACCCTTAAAATAGGAAAATTGTATTTAAATGAATGCCAATAGAGCATTCGTAAAAGCCCAAAGAAATGAAAACTCCACCTTTTTCGTTGGTAACTCATAATTTATCAAGACACGAGCTAAAATAGGAGCCTCGGCGGAAGTAATAGGTGGAAGACAGGCATCAGTTATAACTATCATATGGGACTTCTGATCATCTTTCTCCATCTGAATTTCATCGCCCGACTGAGCAGCAACCTTTTGGTTCCAAGTAACTGTTGCTTGACGAAATTTCTCAAAAGTTTGAGCACGTTCTGCTTCAGCAAGATCACTGTACTGGGGTGGAAACAAGAAACCTATCAGTAATCATTGAAAAGTAGCAGGAAAATTAATCCCTAATCTTCATTGTCTCTAAACATGGGAGCCAGCATCATGTTTATGGTGTATCTGGCATAGCTACCTCGGAAATAAATAGATCATGACTTTGCTCTCATAACTGTAATATCTTAATAAGTGGATTACACTGTGGATTACTACAAATCTGGAACTGCAAAGTTCCAGGCTCAATGTATCACTTTGAGTTGTTTGAGTTGATATCCAAGTAAAATCAATGTATCATGTGATGGGGTTCTATATAAACTCGTAAGGTGCAATTATAACACTGTAGCGGCATCATAAATAAGACTTAACATCAACAAAAAAAGACTAATTTATGTTACTCAGACAATCAAGTAAGCTACAAGTTCCTATGATCACAAGTCACAATCAAAATGAAGAAAGGACACGAACAAGAGCACAGCAGAACACAATCCAGAATCATCCATCATTGATATCCAAACACTGAAAACTCTTGCAAGAGGCTCAAACCCTATAAAACCTAGAAGGAACTGCTAACAGCGCATTCTATTCAAACTAATCACCCGAAACAGTACCAAAGTAGGATCAATTTCAGTTTATTCAATTGGCACCGCGAACAAATAAATTGCCTCGTAACAACACCAAAATGCACTTCATAGTGACTTAGATGTGCCAATTGGAGGATTACCCTAGTCATTAAAACGAGTCAATTGTTCATATATAGGGTTACAAGTAACAACCATCACTAAAATAAAGCGACCAAATGATTAGAAACCCACACAAAATCACAAGCAAGTGCATTTCCCCGGTTAGAAAGTGCAAAAAAACACCCAAATAGTTGAAATAGTGATGAAACCAGAGAAGGGTTTGTTGAGAAAAGTACAATTGATGCAAAAGATATGTAAGGGAGGTTCGATACGGCGGCGCAGACGGCGTCGAGCTCGTCCCTTGAGCTGCAGCAGATCACCATCGGAAGGCACGGCCGTCGACCCGCCACCCCCAATAGATCGACAAGCGTCTCCTGCAAAATCAATTGCGGTTTCAAATTCTATTGCTGACCCAGAAAAATTGGAACTGTGAGGGAGAGACGGACCAATTTGAACTGGAGCCTATCGACGGCGACATAGAAGTGGCGCAGTTGACTGTACCAAATACAAAACCCAGAACAGTGATGCTACAGGAAATGTAAGGGAAAGCCCAAAATCAGAAAGTGAGAGATGAAAATTGAGAGGGAACCTGAAGTTGGAAGGAGAAGATGGAGATTCGGTTGCATCTATCGCCATAGTCGCAAATCACCACACTCTGAAACTCTCTTCTGTGTTGCGCTGCTCGTCTGGTTCTCGTCCCTCTCTTTAGACGTTGTCGTTTTGATCCAAATGCTTTGAGAGCAGAACGGCACCGTATTGTTTCTTCTCAATGGGATTTTGGGAATCTGCACGACATATCCGTATTAATTTGTAGTGGGATAATTTGCAGTTACACTCAGTGAAACACATGCACATTAGTGTGTTCAAACATTATTTTGTCTTGTGAACTGAAAATTTATATTTTTTCATTACTATATGGCTGCTCAAAAATTATTGATTTGAACAAACCGACCCGACCCAAAAAATAATCGAATCGAAAAAGGTCGAAATGGATTAAATCGAAAATCCATCAGTTCGACATTTTTTTTATAAAGTTAAAACATGTAAAAATTGAACCAAGTCAAACTGATCGGTTTGGACATGTGGTCCATTTTAAGTAATTGATTTTCATTAATGGGCCTGAAAATACTAGACCAACAAAACATAAGAAAAAACTGATTTAAAATGTAAAAGTTTCATGAAAATCGATTAAAAAAATCGAAGCAAACCCAAAACCAAAAGTCAAAACTGGATCACACTACAAAAAAAATTATGAAATTCGGTTAAAAGAAAACTGAACTGAAAACTGATCGGTTCAAAATCAAACCAAATCAAATTTCAATTATTCCGTTTTAATTTTCTTTTTAATAACTGAATTGTTCGGTTCAAAACCAAACTATGAACAATCGTACATCAGTATAATGATCTCATTATCTCCAGAAAAATTGGTCTTTTTTCCTTGAATCTTGTATCGTACAAGTTGATCAGAGACGAAACCGCTCGTTACTCATAACAGTGCAAATATATAAGTTTTGTGTAAGATGACGAGATAAAAAAATCAAATATATTCATTTACCAAACGTGTTTTGATTGGAAGTATCTGGCTCCGGTTATTTTCGCATGATGTCATTGATTTGATCATTCCACGGTAGTATAGCAGTGAGTCTTGTAGCCCACAGAAACCTATGTGGGGCCAAAATTAAAATGGGCTTTACTACAGAGGCCTAACTCAAATGGGCCAAACAGTGAGGTTGCCGACTAACTAGGCATCAAGTTGCACTCGGAGTGATCCAAAATCCACGTACCGCGTAGGCGCGTTTCCAACAGTTCCGACACCGACATGTCTTTCTTGTTATGTCCCACTCAACAATATCTGTCTCTTGTTTGTTTCTGACTCTAAGAAACCTCGTTAAAAATCAAAATTATCCTATAATATAAGTCACGTGCTCTAATATTCGGCACACGATGAGAATATTCGACACGTGACTTACATCATCTCCAAGTGCCGCTTTCCTATGTAACCTCAGCTACCAGCACTGAGACAGCAAGTCCCTTTTTTCCTTAAAACTTTTCACGTTGCTTACTAAATTTGGGAAATGACTACGAGTACGAGGATAAGAACAAACATTTCGGGAACGAATGAATTTAATTTCTTCAATTGAATAACCGTTACAAAAAATACCGGTATTAACCAATTCTAGCTCAAACATAATGACTAAAAATGATGTCGAGATCAGGAGGTGAAGTCCTGCCATTTCCAATCTTTGAGCTGCTCCAAGAAATCATCTTCCAATGATGGGTTGTTGGGTTGATTTGTATGAGAGTCGTGATTTTTTTCGTTGAGAGACGGGTTGTTGGTTATTATGGGTTATTGATTGTGATGACATGAGGTGTCTCAGTTTGTGTTTGATTGAGATATTGGTGAGCGATGGTTGATTTGTACGAGAGTGGTGGTTACGATTGGTCACAACATTGCCTAAAAATAGAGAAATCCTAATAATGCGAGAAAATGAAACTCTAATATAAATAGACTAACCTTAATGAGCCTTAAATTTAATATGAATATAATTAAACCAACTTTATATCAATACATCAACATATTGGTCTCCTAATTTCTCAAAAAATTGAATTTCTTTTCAATGAATCCTTTGTTGTACAAGTTGGTTGCTGACATTACCACTGTAAAATATAAATTTGTGCGTAAGATGACAAGATAGAAAAATATTATTAAATATACTCTGTGCAAAAAGTGTTTTATTGGACTTATTCATATGTATCTAGCTCCTGTTATTTTAGTGTGATGTCATTGATATGCTACCCTGTTGATCATTCTACAGTAGCAGTGGGTCTACTAGCCCACAGAAACCTATGTGGGGCCAACACTAAAATGGGCTTTACCATAAACGCCTAACTCAAATGGGCCTAACAATGAACTTGCCGACTGCGGAGGCATCAAGTCCCGCGTAGGCGCGTTTGCACCAGCTCCGACACCGACATATATGTCCCACTCAACAATATCTGTCTCCTGTTTGTTTCTCACCCCAAGAAACCTCGTTACATATCAAAAGTTATCCTAAAATATATAATATATGGCACGTGCTCTCATATTCGGCACATCTCCTAGCGCCGCTTTCCTATGTAACTTCAGCTCCCAGCACTCAGACAGCAATTCCCTTTTCGCCTTTTCACATTGCTTACTAAATTTGAAAAATGACTACGATGATGAGAACAAACATTTCTGGAAAGAATGAATTTAATTTCTTAAATTATATAACCGTTACAAAAATACCGGTATTGACCAATTCTAGCTCAAACACGATGATGACGATAAATAATGTCGGGATCAGGAGGTGAAGTCCTGCCATTTCCAATCATTGAGCTGCTCCAAGAAATCATCTTCCAATTCCATGATGTTACTGCAATCACTATACACTAACTGATCATTCGTCGCTTTCTGGCCAATCGCGCCTTTCTCTGCTTCCTCATGGAGGTTGCTCTGTTTCTCCTCTGTTTTGCTCTGTTTTTGCGTATAATCCGACCGTTGGAAGTTGAGCTTGGCCCTGTCGCCGCGGAACTCGATGGCGGCCGTGTCGTAAGCCCTGGCGGCCGCCTCCTCCGTCTCGAATATCCCGAGCCACACCCTCGCCTTCCTCCGCGGGTCTCGAATCTCCGCCGCCCATTTCCCCCACGGCCTCTGCCTCACTCCCCTGTAGTTCTTCTTCTTGTTCTTCCTCTTATTACCAATCCTAATGTTAATGCTCTGTTTCTGCTCATCTTCTGGGAATAACTTGCACCCCAAGCAACCTTCGATTCCGCAAGAAGAGCACGTGTTAGCGTCAGGCAGAGACATCAGGGGACGCGACGTGCCGGCGCCGGAGATGACTTGCTGAAGAGCAGAGACGATGATGGAGTGTTCCTGCTCTTTGGAGATGGTGGGCTTATTAACCGCCAGACTTTTTTCCGACCTGTGTTCGCCGGAGAATTTGTGCATCTTCATGGGATTGGTGCGTAGTGTCTGTGGAGAAAACTTAGCTGCGAATCCTTAAATATGTATGTCTGAAGATAATGGTGTTGCGTGAGATTATATATATAGGTATTGAGTCCACGTGGCATCCAGCTGCCCACGCCGTGTGAACACGGGGTGAACTGGCGCTCGTGCGGGAAACCGTTTGATTGACACGTAGGGACGGTCAATTGGAAGTCAAAGTGACAGGTCAGCGGAATATAGTACTGAGCTGATATATGGCTGAGTTGATCGCTTACGTCATAAGGATGGAGAAATGAATCTTGTACTATAGCCAGGTGGTTTTGAGATATTTATATTTTTGGTTTCTAGAAGGTTAGCCCACGTAAACACACTTGACAAGACAAAACTTGTAGTGAGTTATTACATTTTTTTTCGTAAAATCACGACAGTCAACTTTCCGTCAAATAAGCTCATCCTAAACTGAACTATTTCAATTTGTATACTTAGGGTTGATAATCCGTAGAAAACGTGGTCAAATTAATTTTATAAACCACCTGGCCAAATTTTTTTTTTAAAAAAAACTTTATTTGACTTTGCACATATTTACACTTCAATATATTTTTAGCTTTAAAAATATTCAATTTTAATAAAGTTATCACTGTTACTTATTCTAGCCTTTAGTTTTTTTTTCATTTTTAATTTTGTGAAAAAATTGAAATACTCTTCTGAATTATTTCTAATTTTGTGAAAAGATTAAAACTTTTAATATTATTTTAATTTTTAAATTAATGTCATTTACCATTTCTTTCTCACTCCTTCATTTCTTCTCTATGGTTCTCTCCCCCAAATACAACCTAGTAAACTGACATGGCTCTCAAATATCAAACCCAACTCAAATCATGCCATTTTCACAATTCAACATTTCAAACAAATCCCATCCAGATTATACAGTGGTGTCTTCTCCGCAAGTTCACAGCGATAGAGCTCGGCGGCAGTGTTTGTGTGAGGTGGGTTCGGTTTGGATTGCAAGAGGTGGATTATCTCGAGAGAGTTAGTCGTCCGGCGAGGTAGATTTGGCATTAAAGTGTAAAACATGTACAGTAGAGTAAACTGTCATTTTCTCTTTTTATTATTACGATTATTGTTAAATTCTAATCAAACTACTAAGGTTTTTATTTATAATTGTCACTTTTATATTTTAAAGAGCATTACATTACTGTTTATATTTCAAATTTCTAAATACATCCTTAACTCATCATCCCGTGTTGTAGTGGGATGTCAAAAGTACTCTTGAAGTCACGACTTTCAGAGTATTGATGAAAAAAATAAAATCAATTACGTTTTTTGTGAAGAACACGATTAAAAACAAGTACAGATCATTACCATTCCAATTACAAAATCGCACTAACAATGTGTCAGTGCGATATGTCTTGCTCGCAGTCCATTGAAAAATCGAGTCACACAAGTAACTTGTTACTAGCAAAGTGAATTTATAACCACAATGTTAAGGAAAGAATATAATTGAGTCGATACGGGCCAAACCCAACAAATGCATCTCAAGCTCAAGTGGCATTAACAATAACAAAAAAAAGCTTTCAAATGCTTTCTTTCTTATACACGAACATTATATGGATGTTCAAGTGAAAGTATTTTAAGTACGACGAGTCAATTGGAATCCGAAATCGACATTCAAAAACTCAAAATTTTAATCTATAAAAAAGATATTATTAGTATGAAGATATATTTTTCATTTCGCAAGTTTCTAGTTTTGTCCCTGATTACGACACCATCTATTAATTTGTAAGGGAAAAACTACCATATATTTCACTAAATTACATGTAGATATTAATTTCATTGGAGAACTACCTTGAAATATATCCGTTGATGGGGGAAGAACAATAAAATTTGAATAAGTTGTTAATTAATTTCCTGGGATTGGAATGAAACTGGCCTAAAAGTTAAAGTTTCAATCGCCAAAAGACCAAAATGTCCATTAATATTGTTTTAATTATAAAACATCTTTATCTATTTTACTCTCTTTCCACCTTCTCTTTCTTGCTCTTTTGAAACACTTCATCAATTCAAATCTATCAACCCAAACACAAAATTTGAATGGCATCCCAATCATGAATTATCACACAAAATCAATAAAGTAACCAAAATCAAAACACTATTTTTTTCCTTTTCTTTTTCTTCCCACGTTCGAAAATCCTCTAATTGGGGATTCGAATTCGATGACGGGCAGGTGATGCTCCGTCCACATTCGGGGAAGCACCAGGAGCCGCTCCTGCCAAGCACATGTTGGAGTCGTGCTCGTACGCTAGAGGGACAAATTTTATACTGCTATAATTTGATAAAAACAACTTACTTATAAGGATAACATCATATAGGCATATTTAACCAAACATACTTTGCCCACATTGTATTTAAGATTTTATTTATCTTGTCACTGTCACTCAAAATTCATATTTTTGAAAACATTAACACATTGACATAATGATCTTTCGAACTTCTTAAAATTTACATAATTTTTATTGATTTCTAACGTATAAGCTGGTTCAAGACGAAGTAACTTAATTATAATAAAAAATATAAGAATATGAATTTTAAATGAACCAATAACATAAGAAAAATGTTAAGTGGACGTTAAGTATTGGAGTAGATGTATTAAGCACTTAAATATATGATCAAAATCAATAAATTCTTGAAAAGAAATAGAAAAATAGCAGGGAATAACCTTGTTGTTTCTTGCTTCCCTTTACTGCAAGATCAAGATCCATGGACGATGGATCCACAATCACAAGTTGCAAACTTTACTTCTCTTCATCGACGGCCCATCGCACCCAACAACACTCCCCTCTCCACCTTTTACCCAGACCCCAAACAGCATCACCCTCTCCTCCCCGACGCCGACAACCTGGTCCTGACGGCTGGGCCCACACCCTCCTCGCCGCACGATCCCGTCAATCTGGTCCGGACCCACCTCAAAGAACCGCGTCAAGAAACCGACCACCTCGTCGCACCGCTCCCTCGTCCTCGCCAGCTCCCGAGTCAACGACTCGTTGACTCTCCTCAGCTCCTCGTTCTCCCCCGACAGGTCCGCGTATTTCTCGGCGGTCGCGACCTCCACCGACGTCGACGTGGACCCCATCTCCGACCACGACCCTCCTCCGGCCGCCGCCTTCCGCCGCCGGATCTCGCCGAGGAGCTCCCTCGCCCCTCGCCGGAAGTGATCGTTGGCGAATTCCCATTTCTCCGGCACGACCTTCCGGAACCCCTGTCGGAGATTTAAAAATTAATTGATTGATTTCCATTCGAATGTAAAAATCGAAACTTTGAGAAATTAATATCATATCATACGTAAGTGTTGAGCTGACGAACGAAGCTGGAGAAATTGTTGTGCTTGAAATACTTGGGAAGCAAATCTCTGGCGAAATCGGTCGTCTTCCACACGACGAACGTCGACCCTGTTTCGTTCCACGAAACGACGTCGTCGGTGCTCCGATCATCGACCAGCTGGTACGTCTTCGTCAGGAACGGCGCCGGAGCCGACCTCTGACCAGGACCCATAACTTTTCACTCAAAAAAACCCTTTTTCAAAACTAGATTTTGATTGAAATTAAAAAAAATGAAATTTTGTGCTATGTTTTGCGGTTTAGAAGCTGAAAAGCAAAAGGGCCGTGAGGAATTCCCAATCCCAGCAGTAAAAACCAGAGAGAAGCACAACCGGGACCGAAGCTTTCATCATGGGTCTTCTCGTTCCTCGTAACACGAACTGGGTCGTTTCTGTGTTGAGGTCATTGCGCGAGAAACATAACTTTCAGAGCAAGTGGTTTGTTTTGTTTTGGGTTTGGTCAGAGTCGTGTACGCGACTTATAAGACGAACCGTGGAAAGCGATATGTGTAATTTTGAGGACAACTTTTAAAATTTAGATGTTTTGTTGGGAAAAATACAGAGTACAGAGCAATATTTTAGTCGTCTTGTGAGAAAAAGAAGAGATAGAGTTGACAAAATATACACGTTTTTTCAAGGAAGATGATGAAAATGTTTCCAAGGAAGCTTCTATTCTTTTTCTGCAGTCTATGACGCGTGGCTTTCAATTTTCAGTACAAAACCAAGAAAAAAAGAGACCTTCATGTTTATCTTTTCCTTTTCTAAAATGGAAACCGCTCCTTTTTCATTTACGTAAATTGATGATTAATTTCAACTATTATTTTCAAAATGGATGACTTGAGAATAATAGTCATAGGTCAAATTTAGTGAAAAATAGACATTTAACTTTTAAATGACATTTAAAATTGTCTATCAATATAAATATACTTGAGTTTAAATTCTCATCTAAATTTTATTCACATTCTATTTTAATGCATTTTAGTGCCTCAAATCATGATTATGTAAAAAGAATTAGAAAATTGAGTAAATCATACAGATAAAATCAAACTTAAGTGTATGTTTTGAAGGTAGAACGAATTTTATTAATTAAATAGTAATTAACCCGGCATCAAGCCGGACAGTTGAAACTACAGATGGCAGGATAAACCCCTAGCCATAAACCCAGCTACTGTCAGTTAAAATAAACTTGGCCAATTCGTGAGCCATTTGAGTACGAGCAAAGTAAATAACGCAACATTTTTCGCTAAT
>JAYMTP010004360.1:0-15084 GCA_036897365.1 Geranium brycei
GCAAGGAATACGCCACATCCACTTCAGGGGGCAGCGGCGTTGGCGTCGGCGTCGCCGGAGGCCACCAACAGGTTCTCTCCAAGCCCCAACCGGCCTCCCAAGATCCCCACACTCACAAAACGAAAATCCCTCCCAAGATCAGCCTTTTCAAAACCCAAATCAAGATTCGGAGAACAACCTGTCCAAATCGACCCCAACATGTTGGAATTGGAACAAACAAGCAGCAACAACAACGTTAACATGACACTGCAAGAACAATTCGTCACGAGCTCTCCGTTCCGGAACTCGATCAACCGTGGCTCGCCCTGCAACAAGTCGGCCACGGTGTCCCTGGCCGGAACTCCGGGGAGGGAGCGAGAGGCGGAGGCGGAGGAGATATACAGACAAGTCAAGGAGAGCAGAGTGAAGCGCAGCCGAGTCAAGACCAAGATCTTGGTAGAGCTCGTGACCCTCTTCTGCATCGTGGGCTGCCTGGTGGCGAGCCTGACGGTCCGAAGCCTCGAGAGCCACATAATTTGGGGGTTAGAGGTCTGGAAATGGTGCGTGCTCGTGCTCGTCACATTCTGTGGACTCCTCGTCACCAACTGGTTCATGAACGTGATCGTGTTCTTGATCGAGAGGAACTACTTGCTCAAGAACAAGGTTCTTTACTTTGTCTACGGGCTGAAACAGAGCGTTCAGGTCTTCCTCTGGTTCTGCTTGATCCTCCTCACATGGGTTTTGCTGTTTAATCGAGGAGTGGATCGATCCGAGCTCGCTTTAAAGATCCTCAATTACGTCACTTGGACTATTGCTTCTCTCTTGATCGGGTCCTTCTTGTGGCTGCTCAAGACGCTGCTGCTCAAGATCTTGGCTTCGAATTGCCATCTGAACAGGTTCTTTGAGAGGACTCAAGAATCGATCTACCATCTGTACATTTTGCAGACCCTCTCGGGGCCTCCGCTGATAGAAGAGGCCGAGAGGGTCGGGAGGTCGGCGAGCACGGGGCGGCTGAGCCTCAACGGGACGAGCAAGAAGGGTAAAAAGGGAAAGGAGAAGAAGCAAGTGATTGATATGTACTCGCTGCACAAGATGAAGCGCGAGAAGGTTTCGTCTTGGTACATGAAGACGTTGGTTGATGCGGTCACGAGCCCGGATGTGAACATCATCTCCAACTCGTTGCAGAGCTTTGACGACGGGGAGGGTCAAGAGCTCACGAGCGTGGAAATGCAGGCCACTGCTGCTGCTTATCAGATCTTTAAGAATGTTGCTCAGCCTGGTTCCAAGTGAGAATTGTGAATTTGATCATCATCAATTTGTGTCTTTTTGTGTGTTGATGGTAAACCATGTTTGGATTGAGCAGGTACATTGAAGAAGATGACCTGTTGAGGTTCATGATCAAGGAAGAGGTGGATGTTGTGTTCCCTCTATTTGAAGTGGATGAGAGTGGACGAATTGGCCTCCAATCTCTCACCAATTGGGTGGTAAGAACTACACGTTTCAGTATATTAAATTCAGCTATAAATAAATCAAACTGAAATTCGCATACGTGAGACTTTGCACGTTAAATAATACATAAGGGATGTCACACGAATGTTTATGCTCAAGAAGCATGTTATGTGTTAAAGTCTCGTAATCCTTCACTTGTTTGCTTGAGCTTCTAAGTGTATTAGAGTTGCATCGTACCCTGATTTTAGATACAGACTTCCACCATGTAATCTTAATCCGAGTCAAAGATCCATGGTTTATGTGGAATGTCTCACGTCATATAGTACGCTGCACGTGAGGGAGTGTGAAAGTCTCGCATTTATCAGACGTGGATCTAATCACCACCCTCGGCCTATTAGCTTAAGTTTTTAAATGAATTTTTAGATAGATCGAACTCTGATCGCGACTTTGATAGTAGGTATGGAATTGTTATTATGCAGGTGAAGGTGTACCAAGGGAGGAAAGCACTGGCACATGCTCTGAGCGACACAAAAACAGCAGTGAAACAGCTGAACAAGCTAATAGCAGGGGCTGTCATCATTCTCACCATCATAGTGTGGTTTCTATTGACAGAAGTTGCTCCCACAAAAGTACTTGTCCTCTTCTCTTCACAGCTCGTAGTCGCAGCTTTCATATTCGGCAACACCTGCAAGACCGTTTTCGAGGGTATCATTTTCGTCTTCGTCATGCACCCTTTCGACGTTGGGGATCGTTGTGTCATCGATGGACTTCAGGTACTAATAATCCATACTTCACATTCATAGCTTCGCTTGCTTCAACGCTCAACACTCATGTTTGTCTCAGCTGTTGGTGGAGGAGATGAACATATTGAGCACGGTGTTCCTGAAACTTGATAACGAAAAAGTATACTATCCCAATTCGGTTTTGTCTACAAAACCAATCAGCAATTACTACAGGAGTCCTCATATGGGTGATAATGTGGAGTTCTCTATTGCCTTTACCACGCCAATGGAGAAGATTGGGCTGCTCAAAGACAAGATAAAGAAGTAAGTTGTTTGTTGCAGATGATAAACATAGTCTAGTAGTGTTGGTTGTGTTTGTTGATTGGTTTAGAGTTGGTTTGTGGAGGTATTTGGAGGAGAACTCGCATCACTGGTACCCAAACCACATGGTGGTGGTGAAGGAGATAGAGAATGTGAACAAGATAAAGATGGCACTCTTCTTCAACCACACAATGAACTACCAAGACATTGGAGAGAAGACCAGGAGAAGAACAGACCTCGTCCTCCATCTCAAGACTATTTTTGAAGACCTTGCTATCAAATATGATCTCCTTCACCAAGAGATTCGCCTCACCCACGTCCGATCTGAAACCTATGAATGATCCATTTTCCTCATATCAAATAAACATGGATTTCACATTCATGCATTTTTACATTGTTTATGTTTGTTGTTCCATGTCATTTATCTATATCAAAGTTTTAAAAGGCTAGATCCAGAATTGAGACATTAAGAGAAAACGTCTGAGGAGCCGCAATAACAAGACCATTTAATTCATATGTAATATGATAAAAAAATTTATATATTAAGAAAAAATAGAGAGAAAAATAAGCAAAATAAAAATAAATAAATAAAGGTCATCAAAGAATTAAAAGAGATGAACAAGAGTGACGGAAAAACATAGTTGGCTAGAAAAAGAGTTGTCAGATGGTCTCTTCAATTCCTCTTCTAATTTATACTTTAATTTAACAATACTTTGATTCATAACTGCTTACTTGCCAACATAAAGGTCACCACAAAAACTCCAGATACACAACTTCCATAAAATGTAAAAGTGATCTTTAGAAAATTTAGAATAAAATCTGATGCAGATGTTTTAAGAATTTAGCCTACGATTTGGGGCATAAACCTCCACCACATCAATACAAGAAGTGTTAGGTGTAGGTGTAACCCTCAAGAGAGCCAAGGTTTTAGCCTACTCTGATCGACTCAACTGTGTATACAGATGAGAAAGGCACATAAGCCTCAGTAGACTTTTAATACCATGATCTAATATCAAATTTAAACTTCAAAATCAACAGTAATGAACTATGTTATAGATAATTCAAAAAGATATGATCCATAAATTCAAATCCAGAAACAACATTTGATGTTCAAAAAAAGTAAGGGCAAAAACACTTAGATATCTTAAACTAAAAATCTAAACTTGGGTCCAGTATTTCCCATTGAAAAGAGATAGAACAAAACATAACCACCCAAATGCAGACATTACTTCTTAAACTACTGGAATCTCAGCAATAGCAGGTGGCATCACTGCTGGTGGTGCAACATACTCATCTTCTTCCTTGGGGGTGTGGATGGTAACAACATCAGGAAGTGGGGTCATGGGACCTTGCTTGCCCTTAGGATCCCAGTCGAGCATGATCTTAACCTTGATACCCAGTACACCCTGTTGAACCACAACAAATATCAGGGTCCAAACTTAAAACAATGTATATGCACAATATAATAGGTGAAAGAGAATAAGGTACCTGTCTCATCAGAATGTGCCTCACAGCTGAGTCAATGTATTCCTTTACGGGTTGACCAGAGGAAATCATGTAACCATCCTTGAACTTCATGGACTTGGCACGTTGAGCCCTGAGCTTACCACTAACAATAACCTGTATCATTAAGAAATCAGATAAGTTCACTACAAGATAAAATCAACATGAACAATAACAGTGAATAGAAATATAATAGACAAACCTCACAACCCTTTGCTCCACTCTCCATGATAAACCTCAGCACACCATAGCAAGCTCTGTTCACAAAGATAAAAACAGTTTTAACGACCACTTGGCACAAAACATAACACTGCCACACTTGACAATACGAGCAATTAAAGACAAATAGAGCATCCTTACAAACAAAGCAATCACAGCATATGGTGCAAGCAAAGATAGTGGATGAAGGTAATATGCATAAAGCTATCAAAATATGGTATAATTTGGTTAAGAAATCAAGTAGAACAAATATATAGAAGGATTCAGTGGACAAAGCAACAGGCAAAACACCTCAAGAGAATATATTTTTCAGATTGTTGATTCATTTATGGTTGTCGATGGAATGCACTAAATACATTGATATGGTAGATGTTTAAAAACTCAAAGCATTTACCAGTAAAGCAAGAAACACGATAAAATTCTACTAACCACTGGCATATTACTGGAATAAAACAAGATAAACTAAGGCCAGTCAAATAATAACAACATTCTGAAAAATCCCATATAGAACCACTGGCAGCAACAAAGAGAAGGTTCATAAACAAGAGAACATATTACAAAGCATAATCTTAAGTGTCTTCTATAATTAACTACTGTCCAAACATTTCATCAGCATTTATAACCAAGTTGAAAAGTAAACCAAAGAAATGCAGAAGTAGAAAAATTGCTTCAAAATCTATAATTTATATATCAACCAGGGAATTTTAACAACAATCAAACAATAAGATATCATCCACAATACAATATAGACCATAAGCATGTAATGATATAGAACAAATAGTCAAATATGCAAGGAAAATAGAATGTAAAGCTTAATATATACCTCCTGACAGCGAGCCCACCAAGGAGCTTGTAACGGAGTGACTCAGCCTGTGCAACGGCACAAAGACCCCTGTTGTTAACCTTCTCAGCATACAGCTCCACACTGTTTTCAGGAAACTTGAACCTCTTCTGAACAACAGAAGTCAGTTCCCTAATCCTTCTTCCCTTCTCACCTGATAAATAAAGAAAACAAATTGCAAACATTTCAATACAATCAGTAAGAACAGAATGACAAAACCACAAACAACAGTAATATTCACTTCAAAATATAAAAAATATATTAATCTAACAGCACAATAAAATACCAATGAATTTCACAGCTTTCAAGCATCAGTTTTGTACTGATAAGCACTTATCTAAAACAAGATCACATCCCCAAAAGATTTCAAACTATTTTGAGTATCAATTTTTACAGATCTCATAGTATATTCATGAAATATGATTAAAAGGGCAGTGATGCTCATAAATTACCAAGAACATTCTGGGTGCGAGTGGCCCTGATGATAATCTCAGTGCGCATGGGAGTGACTCTCACTTCAACGCCAGAGTAACCATCCTCAGCTAGTTCCCTGGTCAGGACCTCGTTAAGCTCCGCGAAGAAGACTCCGTCGGCCACAAACTGTTGCAATCACACAAAACGATTAACAAATAAATTTCGATCGAAATCAAAACACAAATCACAGGAAAAACAAACATAATCCACAAAAATGATTCGATTTCGCTGATTCTGGGCTCAGAGAAATGAAAAGTTGGGAATCAAAGGTGCAAGGTACAGAGCTATAGAGGAAAAGGGAGACCTTTCGCTTCTTGCTCATCTGGGTCGCCATGGTTGCAGAGATTGGAGGAGGAGACGCAGAGAGGATTTGGAGATGAGTTCGGCGAGGTTGTGTTGAGTGTGGAGAAACCCTAGTGCTCTCTACCTTCTTATATATGTGTTTTATAGATACACATTAGGTTTGGGGATGGGCCTATGGTGATGGGCCGTTATAGGCCGGGCCGCTGGATCTTTGGAAGCCCAACTCTGATCAGTGTAGTATTTGCATTTTGAGATAAGGCCTGTAATCAGGAAAAAACCGCACCCTTCTGCGTAAACATAGAAACTAATCGTGACCATCTGATCAGATAATAAATGGGTGAGATCTGTCCGCGAGTTTGAGGGGCCAAGAGTCCACAAAAAATTCGAATATCATGTACAATTAAGGGGAAACATACTAAATAGAATATCACTTGAGTTCAAAAATAAATTCCAAACTCACTCAGTTTCTTAAAATTTGCACTCCATTATATAAGACTAATAAATCACTGTGATATCTATTTATCCTATATTTATTCTCTTTCAATGTCTATTCCGCGGCCTATGTACATGTGAAAAGTGACAATATTAGACCTTATTCTACATGAGGGTGAGTTTTGAGCCTATTATTGATACAATTATCTTTAAAACTCTTAAAAATTATTATAAGTCTCGTGTTGTTTTGTTTCATCATAACATAATAAAGTCCAGATAGAAAGAGTCGAAAGTGGACAAATGTGGAGGAAAGAAACGGTCATGGAGGCGGAAGTGAAAGTGTTGAGGCGTCATCACGGAGGAGGCGTTGAAGATCGGAATAAATGATAATTGTGTTGACGACTTGAGGGTTGGGGGAGAAATTTAAATTTAAATAAAGAAATAACAAATAGGATTTGGTTTGGGTTGAACTTTAGGGTTAGGTTTAATAAGTAGGAGCCGGGATAGGTATGAGATTTGGAGTTGGATTGAGTTGTTAGATAGGGTTTGCGAGTGGGTGTGAGTCATGTTCAGTTTTTTTTTAACAAATAATCCACTCATTTACATGCGGGTTAGCAAGATTTGCCCATCATCCGATCCACAATTCACGATGAGGCTCATTCGAGTTGCAGTGGCACATGTCAGACAGGTGAGTCGGGTCACTGGCATTTTTAATCACCCCTAGACCGATGTATTAAGGAACTTGCACACGAGGGACAACCCCATATATCTGCATGTGTGACAGTGGTATGTTGTGTTGCGGAAACATGTAATCTTGTCAAACCAACTCACAAGCACCTTAAAGAAAGAGAACTATACTCATATAGTTATGGACATGTTGATATGGGTACATCATTTCTGTTTAAAGGCACAACATTGGTCTACTCTACTCTACTCTGCTGATAATAGCTTTTTGATGGAAAAATAATGTGTAATTAGAGACAGAACTTGTTTGCAAGCTTGTAACGGGGCTCAGCTCATAATGTCTTGCATTCTATGGACTGCATTGCAGTGCAGGAAGGGTGACTAGATTGTGCTTACTAAAAGTCTGAATGATACAAGCAAACGAGGCTGGAGTGAGTTATCGGGGTACGACATAAAGGGCATTCCGGCTTTTCATTACACCATTCCATAATGCAGTTCCTACATTGCCATACAAGTTATTAAAGAGAGAAATATAATAAGAGAAGGAGAAGAACAAGCAACAACTAAATGGGGAGCGCACCAGCAGAAGACATGACCACAAGGTGTAGCAGTTGGATGTTGCCGATGACTAAGGCAGAGTGTGCATTTGCTGACCCCGCTTACTGCTTGAGACTAAACAAAACATAAACATATTTTACATGCATTAGCTACAGTATGTATGTGTGATGTGTCCCAAGTTCAACAGCTAAGATAACTCATTGATCTCTTACCTACTACTCCGCATTACCCAATAACAAGTTAATTGGGAAATTCTTGATTTGTTTGTGAGTTTATTCCTTCTCAAATGTGCTTTATATTGCATATCTTCTTATTTTCCATTAATCTATGTCATTATAATCAATCATGCTAAGTTGTGTTTGTACATAATACAAGTTAGCAGTTGAAATAGCAAAGTTGAATATCAACAAATGATAGAAGGAATGGAAAATGTTGTTCAATGACAAAGACTTCGAAAGATACCTCTGAAGTTGATGCAGAATCCAAGACCCTATTCCCCTTGTCGGCATCCAGCGATATCAAATTGCCTTCCTCGTTGAGTACAGGCAACCCACGGCCTAATGACCCATCAACAGAGAAGTTCGATTATAGCCATTTGTTAGAGAGGAACTCGATGAAACTACATCTGAAGTAACCATTTGGATTATATTACAGGCTTTACAGCTTAGATATCCTCATTGAGAAAAGTAAAGATAGAGAAGTAAGGTATTGAAGTTCGCACGGTTCATACTCTTGCTTTGTAGACTACATATTCAAATTACAGGTAGGATGAACAAGGAAAATTCCTATGTGTTAGATGTGCTCTATTTCAACCTACAAAAATGCTTGGATGAACAAGGAAATTTCCTCTTAACTTGATTCATTATCGAACTTTAAACAGCCAAGGCACAATTGCCAATAAAAATATCAATACCTGAATGATACATCAGGCCATAAAATTTAAATTTGTAGTTAGAAGTTTACAGATTAATAACCTGATGAAGCTTGGTGTGACCCTAAGGATGTTTGATTAACTGAACTTGCAATAGAAGACAGGTTGGTGCGCCGCAGACTTTCAGCAGCAATGATACATAACTGAATTAAAAGGAATACACCTAATATCTGGTATCTGCATCAGAAAATAACTCAAGTTTTAACCATTTTGTTTATCAAATCATGAGTGTGCATGTCAGTGCACAGAAAATAGTGTTATCACTGTACATAGTTCCTGGTAAGCAAACAGAAGAATCGCATATACACTCAAACAAAGAAGTGCAACTAGAAGCAAGAAGCACATGCCTGGGTCTTTGATTTAATGGCTTCCCAATGAATACATAACGAATGCCTGATGTGCGCTTTGATATATGATAATAAAGGCCTGATGAAAGAGAATGCATAAGAATATTAGATTCCCCCTTCAATATTTCATACACAGACATGGCCCTTAAGGAAAACCAGAATCACCTTCAAAGTAGAAGAACATAAGATTAGTACGAAGAACCAGTTGCAAAAACTCCCGGGCAATGGGAAGCACCTTAATAACAAAACCATAAACATAATTAGCTAACAGATCCAGCTAACCAGGGTTGACAACATGCTGATTGAAAACATAAGTAACAATAAGGAATGATTCCCAACTTCATTCACATCATACAAGCTAGTCCAATTGGATTGTTTTAAGTTTTACATGTGCACTCATTACTGAAGTTTTAGTGTAACTTCGATATATGAGTGTGTGTGTGTGTTTGTTGTGTGGAGGGGATAAAAATAAGGCAAATTTGTGAATTGAGAATCAATTACTTAACAGTCATTGATATCTTTTAAAGTATGCATACCGTTGGCCATCTCCGAACTGCAGACAACCATAAATTGGCAAATTTCCCTTTCAACCTTGACAAAGCTGAAAAAGACGAGCCTGCTGTAGAGGAAGATGGGTTTTCACTCATTGCAGAAGGTTGAACCTGGCCACTCCCTGTAGCATCATTGTAATACGGTTCATCTGATTGGGAATCAGAAAGAATGAGACCGCGTGAAGCAACTCTAGAGCTGAAAATCACGAGAAACATCAATATATGTGCAAAGCTGTCTAACAACTTGTAAGTTGTAACTGAAACGTAAGGAAGTATTAGAAGTGATGATAAGAAGCGAAGAAAGTCATTTTGAACCTAATTCTTTCTGCAATATAAGGAACAGCTGTCTGGTATACAATGAAAAGGGCACGTCTTGCTGGTGTTGGTGGAAGTCCATAAGGGCCCGCAACCTGTAAATACAATTATCAATTATAACCAAAAAAAATGAACCGTATACATGTGCCAAAATCTTGATAAGCCAACATCTCTTGATCTTAGTTGAAATTTTGACGATAGTCTCGGCATTTATAAGAGTTTCACCATGTGGCATCAAAGTGAAATTGGGAGATATTTGACGTTCTGAAAGGGCCTTAACTCGACAGATATTGTAGTTTCTATTACACATCCTCACCAACCATTCATGTGCCAGGATTTCCCAGAGATATAAATTTTATGGGAAGCAACTAAGTCACTATCTTGGTACGCTGATGAGTACAGAACAATAGCTGCATACCCATTTTAGGACGCTATGCAAAGCTATAAGCTCAAAAAAAAGGAGTTTTGATGCAATTTGAGACAGATGTAAATAGAAGTAAAGAGGAAGCAACCTGAGTTATGTCACAATATTCTTCGCCCAGTGTTTGCTGTCCTGAGCCTGTTGTCAATACATAATAAAGCATCTGTCCAACAAGTTTTGCCTAAACAACAATATAATTGTAAGGTTAAAGTGGCAGTTTAGTGAAAGTTCAAAATTTCAGATTGAAAAATAGACGAAAAGAACACATAATAAGATAACTAGTATCTTATAGCATGATCATATGCATTGCACCCAAATGGTTTTATGCCGAACCACCATGGCTCGATAGTTCTAGCCTTCCACTAGAATTTGGACTCCCATCTCCCGGGCCTTTCCACTTTGATGATAGTGGTTCTCGGCACATACTATCCAAAGAACACATCTAGGCATTGTATTGGGAGCTGACGAGCCATGCTTGCAAGTTATGCTTTTTCAATTGTACTACCCTGTATCCTAGCACGAAAACTACTACAGACCCGGGAGCGAAGCACAGTCATTTACAGTCACAAAGTGCACACAATTCACAACTTCAAAGTTCAAATCAATGTATTGCATTTACAATTTGTTCACTCTGGGCAGCTATATAATCTACTGTTATATTTAAAAATACTAAGAACTTGGAAATCAGAACAGAAGAAGAAAAGAGGGGGCAAACCTCACTCTGATAAGCCACGGCAACTCTTGTACCTGAAGAATCAACAATGGCGGATCAGAAATTGAAACGAGAAAGCACAACCTAGAGAGGGAGAGAGAGTGAGGACCGAAGAGGTGGCGGAAAGCGTCGCGGCAAGCTTCGTAGATGTAGGAGGCGTACTGGTCGTCCTTCTCGGCGGCTCTCATGATCTCCGGCTGGGCGGCGAGTGGGAACCGCCGCGGCATCGCGGTGGCAGAGGAGGAGGACCTCGCGCCGCTCGAACCAGAACTCATCGAACCCAACAATCTCTTTCTCTCTCTCCGCGACTGATAAATTTGGGGGAAGTTGAACCAGAAATGGAAGAAGCATATCACTATTTCTATTTCATCATCTCCCTCTTCTTCTTCTTCTTCCTCAGATTTTTTCTACCGAACTCCGAAGCTACTACCATCCCAAAACGGCGCCGTTTCGAGACCCCTCAAAACGCCACCGCTTCGAAGAGGACGGGGTTCTTTTACTAAATTGACAATTTTGCCCTCTAATATATTTCAAAGGGGTAATTCCACTTACCTCCCCTAAGTATTTGAAATTCCACTTAAATCTTCCGAAAGATGAATACGATTTGTGAGACTCCTTAATTACCAAATGTCTCAAATTACCCCTTCCGTCAATTTTTTTTAAAAAAATATTTTTTAAATACAATGGTATTTCCGTCATTTTCAAAAAACTTAACATGATTTTTTTAATGTGTATCCACGATGCGGTATAAAGTCACCACCGGTGGCCATGCGCTGGACCTGGATACTCCGTCGTGGGGCTGCGACAGGATGATCCGTTTTCACCTTTTCTTTGTTTTATCTGTGCTCAGGGCTTGTCGAACCTCATTGACCGTTTCGAGGATCATGGGTTGGTTCATGGAATTGCGGTGGCACGGGGAGCGCTGGTGATTTCCCTTTTTTTTGCGGATGACAGTATCTTATATTATCGCCCCAATGCTTTGGAGGCTGCGAGGGTAAAGGAGATCCTGAAAAATTATGGAGATGCCCCAGGGCAAGAGGTGAATGGTGGCTCAAATCCTAGGGTTCCGGGTGACTGAGGAGTCGACGACGTATCTTGGTTTACCGAATATGGTGGGGAGATTGAGGACAGCAGCTATGGGTTGTCCAAAGCGGGACAAGAGGTATTCTTAAAAGTTGTTAGCCAAACTTTACATACCTATATGATGAACGTGTTTCTCCTACCGAAGGGTTTGTTGGCTAATCTCCAGATTATGTACGCGAGATACTGGTGGAATGGTATGAAGCAGGGGCTTGGGATCATACGAAAGAATTGGGACGCTCTGAGTTGTCATAAGGAATCGGGGGATGAGCTTTTAGCGGGTAAAGAAGTTTAATTTGAGTATGTTGGCGAAATAGGGATGGAGGATCATGACAGAGCCGACTTCTCTTATGGCTCAGATGTTTAGGGCAAGGTATTTTAAACACTCTTGTTTTTTGTCCGCTGGCATAGGGTCAAACCTCAATTATGTGTGGCATGGTATCTTGGCCAGTCAGGAGATTTTACGAAATGAGGGAAGGATGAGGGTAGGGAGCGGGCAGTTTAGGGGTGTTAAATGAGTCATGGTTGTCAGAAGAGTTCTCATTTGTTACCTCACAGCATCCAGATCTTGAGGGTTGCAGGTACGGGATCTGTGGAGACAGGAATGGAGGGATGGGATGAAGCACAATTGGAAAGAGTGTTAAATGAGAGAGATTGTGATTTAGTGATGCAAATTCTGCGAAACTTGGAAGTGGACTGTGATGGCTGGTGGTGGGTGTTCGAGTTGAAATGAGTGTTTACTGTCAAAAGTGTCTATCGAGCCCAGTTGGAGGAGATTGGGGTTTGGACCCCAAGCCATAGAGATGCAATTTGGAGAAAGGTCTGGGCACTACAGCTCCCACCCAAGGTCAAGCTGCTGGTGTGGCGAGCAACGGCTCAGTGTCTTCCTACGAAGGTGGCACTCTGTTAAAAGGGTGTGGGCATGGATACCTCATCTCCGTTCTGTCATTTGGGAGGTGAGACGTTGACTCATATATTTTTTTACTGTCTCCAAATCAGGGGGTTGTGGGTGTTGGTGGGGATCACTGGCGGGGGAGGTCAGGGGGATCGTTGGAGGAGAGGTTGGGGACTCTAGCCGAGGTTGGCATTCCTATGACGGGCCTAGAGAGCTGGCTCGGCTGCCATTCTTACGGTGAGCCCAGAGAGATATATGAGATGTATCGCCGCTGCTACGCGAAGGAGGTTAATCGTCGAAATCGAGATGGGGGTTGGAGGTAAATCGACGAAGTCGGGATTGAGGCTGGAGGTTTGGCTCGGAAGAGGAACAAGCCAGAGGTCTCAGCTGATTCTGGTCGACGACGGTGAGATTGTTCTGCTGCAGGCCATTGATTTTCTCGTTCACGGGAGCGTAGACTTTTTGGATGACGATAGAGAGAGACTAACGAATTAAACATTTTTAGGATTGTTTGAAGTAGTGGAGATATAGGAGAATTGAGCTGGTTTTGATTAGTTTTTCACCTTTTTTGTACTCAATTATGATAATTGGTTTTTCACTTTGTTAGATTCATGTCGTATGTTGTCATGTAGATGAAGATGTAGAGGAATTAAATTAGTTTTGATTAGTTTTTCAGATGCGCAATTGCAATTAATTATTAATCTATTATTTGCTTTCTTGAACTGAGAGCATCTACAGCCCATATGTTAAATTTAGGATAAAAGCTATGTTATATGACATAATTTTAGCACACATAATAATAAAATATATTTTATTGTATATATTAAAATTTTAATTAAGCGAAAAAATAGATATTAAATATTAATAAAGTAATAATGAAATAATACTTATTTTAGAGAAAAATGACATGTGCTACATTTTCATGTCAAATATGTCATGCAAATAACGAATGTAGTTAAATAGAATTGGGTTATAGTCAGTGTTATGGATACTGGTTGATATGGTTGCATCAATACTATGTTTAATGCGCTATTACGATCCTGCTAAAGGTTTATTTGCTCTCTTGCATTGTATTTTTCCGATCTTAATGCCACATATGTCTTCATGATGTTTCGAATGTGCATGTATAGGTTTAGGTCAAAATAGGCTAAAACGGAGCTTCCTGGAAGCCGAGTAGAAAAGAGACCATGTCACAGCCGTGACATCTCAAAAAGCCCCGGCGTGTCATCTAGACACATGGACCTAAAAGCTAGAAGCAAAAAGTGGGAAATTGAGCAGAAATCGGTAAAGCAAATCCTGAAACAAATTTGAAATTTCTGAGTGTCATAGATTTTGCGTTTGAACACCGTTTTGGGCCCATGATTCATCAAAACGACGGAATTAAAGTGTTCTACAATTTTGAAGAAGGAAGTTTTGGCAAATTCCAACTTTTGGGTCATGTCACGACCTAAAATGTCTCGGCCGTGACATGACCTTGAATTTTCTTGGCTTTTACGAAAAACAAATCTGGAAAGCCGTGTCACGCTCTACATGTCATAACGTGACATGGGCCCGTGACATTGGTTTGTGAGCTTATTAATAGTTACAGAAACGCAAAGTTTAGAGAGCTTCGATTGAAAAAGTTTCCACACAGAGAGTTGCGACCTGAGACGTTCGAGAAGGGTTCGAGGCTTCGAGAGGATGTCGAACACTTGTTGAAAGCGGATAATTAAAGACATCGAAGATCGAGTCACGAATCAAGATATTTGACCTGAATTGACGAAATCTGACTCCACCGGATTAGGGTTTCATTGTTCTTTGCACCATGATTATTAGCTAAACCCAATAATCATTGGTGATAGGGTTTGATACATGAGTTTTTTATATTTATCTTTAAATTTTGGATTTTATGCATAAGTGCTTATGATTATGATTTTATTATGATTATTGCTTACTGAGAGGATGTTATAATCATTGTGTTATTATTATGCCTAGTAGAATCATAGGGGGTCGAGAGGACCCTTATCCCGCAATTGTTATTTGATTACAGAATTGACTCGCCACTAGTTCGAGAGAATAGTTGGTTAATCAACTCTAGATTGGTTTGCGTCAAGAGGCGGAGTCAATATGGTTGTGAACATAGGATAACGCGATTTTGCATTAATTTCCTACTTGATTGATATTGGCACGTATTGCTTAGCACCCATGATCCCTCTCTTTATCTGGTTACTCTTTTGATCGATTGCTCTTTACTTTATTCGCATACTCACTTAATCACTTTAATCACCATCATAATCATCTTATTTATATTTATTGCATAGATAACTGGAACTGGGTATTTGAATTGACCCATTATTGGTCCTTGTGG
>JAYMTP010004361.1:0-15078 GCA_036897365.1 Geranium brycei
TAATATAATATATAAACAAAAACGTTTTTCTTCAAAGTTGTCGGTTTTCCGGTTCTCTTCGATTTGATATGATATGAGCTCGAAACAGAGCTCGTATGAAAGAGTTATGTCATTAGAAAGTTTCTGTATTTATTAATAATTAATTATATTATAAATTTTTAATTATAAGATAAATATAGGAAAAAAAATAATTCTTAATTTTAGAGAATATTTCGTCACATTTTTATAAAAATACACATATTTTGCAAAATTTGTAAACAACATGACACTTTTTTGCAATTAACAAATAACAAAGCCTTTTTTTGCTAAAGTGTCAAACAAGACATTTTTTTGCAATTTTCTCTATTTTTAATTGTACATACTACAATAAGTTCATATGATTAACGGGTTAAATCCTAGTGCAATACCTAGGGCTGCCACAAATAATCGAACTGAAATTCTAGCGATTATGTTTCAATTATAAATTGAGAACTGAACTGAAAGTCGATCGATTACGTGACTCATTTTAAGTCATCAGTCTTTATTGATTTGACTTAAAAACATTGAGTCAACAAAAAATAAGTCAAGACTGGCCCAAAATATGAGAATTTTATGAAAATCGGTTACAAAATTCAACTGAAAACCATGAAGTTAAATAATAAGTAAAAATGGTCTAAAATGTAAGAATTTCATAAAACTAGGTTAAAATACATAACCGAATTTTATTAGTTCGATCTCAATTTTATTTCCTTAAAACCAAACAGATTAGTTTGGTTTAAGATTAAACCAAAGTAACTCAAAATGAAAGTGAATAACCTTGCTAAAACTAGTTTCTAGTTAACATAATAAACATTTTTCTATGTTCATTACACATTTGATGGTAAAACTTTGTTTGTCTCTATTATCGAGACCGGCTAAACTCATATGTTACAAAAAAAAGTAGGGATAATTCTAGGTGACTACTCATATAAATGTGTGTTTTTCAGGTGAGTACACTTAGAATATTTTTTTAGATGGGTACACTTAAGTTTTGCAACATTTTCATTTTGCATCTCTCCGTTCAATTCCGTTAATTTTTAACATTTTTGACATGTGAAATGACTAAAATACTCTTAATAGTTAAATGAATTATTAATTAAAGCTCTTCCTCCATTAAATCTCTCAACAATGGCGCTTGGTTGGAGAAGAGACTTTTGCACCTCCTTCCCCAACGACATCGACACTAATCGCTCCACCAACACCACCACCACCCCAAGACCCATTTCCAAATTCAACTTCTTCTCCACCTCAAGGCCCGCCCTCAGCTATCGAACTACTGGAGCTCCGAACACCCCAAAACCCCGTTTCAGAAATTCCGAGGTGGCATCTCTCTCACCCCTTTCTCTTCAAAACTGTCCCACATCTAGTCGAACATGTCCTCCAACGCTGCGGAAACCTCGGATTCTCCGCACCTGGTTCTTCCTCCGGGCCGAATCGAACCCAATAGTCGGGCGATCTCGACCACCTCTTCATCGAGCTCGCGAAGACGAAACATAAGAAGCAAGATCAAACTTTATTTTTGATAGAGTCAAGTTCGATTTCGATACGGGTCCTAAAAGCTGCACAATATTAGTCTTAGCTTGGGGCGATTGCGGCGAACTCAACAATAAACACATCGGTTGGGGCAAAATTGAACCATCTAGTTGAATAAGATTTGCATTAGATATGGAAATTGGTTGTGTGTGATCTTTTTATGCTGGCATGACACTTGGGAATGTGTAAGGAAATTTTGAGTTAGGAAACATATACTATTTTGACATCAGCAAGAGGTAACTTAGATAATATATCTCTCATCAATGAAGAACACTAATCTCATTTGGGTGCGTTGAACTATTTTGACATTAGCGAGTGGTAACTTAGATAATATATGTCTCTTATTAATGATGAACACTAATCTCATTTGGGTGTGTTGAACTAAATAATGTGAACTGAAACTTTTGTGTTTGTATTCGAGAAACAACATTAATCTCATTTGGGTGCGTTGAACTGCCGTCACGTCATGGTGGTGCTCCAATGTGTGCTTTTCTCCCAAGGAGCAGATAAGCCGCCACCTGGTTTTGGCCGCTTTCACCGACGATGCTTCTCTCTACATCGACAGGAGATGGAGGTTGTGGTGATGAGGGAGAGAGAGGGAAGAGAGAGTGTGGCATTTCAATCTTTTCAATCCAATTTCAATAACCCATTTAACTTTTAAGAATATTTTAGTCATTTCACATGTCAAAAATGTTAAAAACTAACGAAATTGGACAAAAAGGTGTAAAGTGGAAATTTTACAAAACTTAAATGTACCCATCTAAAAAAATATTTTAAATGTACCCACCTAAAACACAAGTAATTCTAGATATAATCACCTAAAATGATCCAAAAAAAGTATAATTGTTTGTCATCATTGAAGTGAATTTTCAATTAGACCGCGTGAATAATACGTGCAAGCTCGTAAATTGGACGGTCAACCTTTGAGTTAAAAAAATTGAACGGCCAAGATGCAAAGATCACTTTCAAGTATTATTGAAAAATGGTTAGTCTTTCGTACTAAAAGCACATAACAAACGCACATACGTATAAAATAATTAAAGTCCACGTTACCTGCCATGACTTTTAGCAATTAGACACGTCAGGTATCGACAATTTTGATCCGTTCGATTCGAACGTGGTCTCATCATCAATCGACGAGATCGCGGGTTTTGATCCTATGGTTTTGGAGTCAAAAACTGAAATCGTTACCCAATTGTAGCCGTAGATGATGGTGACTTTGAGGGTAGGCAGGAACAAGGAAGCTGCCACGTGGTGACAAGAAGGTCAATTTCACGGGATGCCCACTATGAAATGGATACACTATTTATTTATTTGTAGTCTCATTTTCATTTCTTTAACGATATATGTTTTAAATAATAAAATTGCAATGTAATTGGAACTTATTTTTATTCTAAAATAATAATAATATTCAAATGACAACAGTTTCGATGATCACAGCCAATTAAGTCGATCACTCACGAAATCACATGCTTAAGCAAACTGAGGCGGACCCACTTGGAACTGTTTGCACCAAATCAACGGTTGATGACGGTCGGTGATTGGCTCACAGGCAGTCACTCTAAAACTAATCTTCCTCTGCTCTTTTATATATAAATAAATATCCATTACAATTCATCATCATGTCATCACCCAATTCTATATATAGGGAGCCAATAAACAGAAACTCAAGTTTATTTCCTTATTCTTAAAAAGAAATAACTAAAAATATAATTAAATTTGGCATTTTTTCATTTATCCTTTAAAAAGAAACAATATGAACACAATATTTATTTTATAATTTAAATATCATTTATACATGACGGGTAATATTATGGCTTATTTAAGATTATTATACCAAGTAATTAATTTATAGATGATGCATGAATAGAGAAAATTAATTATTATGTAAATATATAGTTCTTAATTTATTAAACACTTATACTTGTATTGTATGACATTTTTCCTGATAAAAAACATTTAATCTCCTAATTTGTGAGGTTTTGAAAAGTTGCATAAACAGAGAAAAAATTGTCTAGTCAACAGGATATTGGTTATAGTCCTCTACTCCTAGAAGCATCACAGGCTCAAAAAAAGAACGAGTAACTTATTACTCATTTTTAGTCACCATAAATCATTTTTATTTTATTTTAAATTATTATTGGTAATTTTATTTTGTTATTTTTAAAAAGGAAAAAAATTGAAAATGTTTCAATAACACCAAAAGAAAAGAAGAAAATAAAAGTAAAGAAAGCTGAACATTTACTTCACAAACAATACAATAAGAAAAACCTCTCTCCCTCATTTTCTCTCCATTTCACCTTCCCCCTTTCACAGCCATTTATAGGATTCCTTCAATGTCTTTTCTCTTCCATTGGATTGTACAGATTCTCAGCTAAATTACCCATTTGAATACCTTAATTTCTGGTTGGATTTTTGCTATTTTCTGTGATTTTTTTCTGAGCACTCTGTGAACACCATATATATTCTTCTGGGCTGTTGCTTTCTTCTGCATATCATAAACTTTCTGGGTTTTCGTTGCAGAAAGAGAAAAAACTTTATGTACCCACTGAGCTTATATGTGCAATAAACAGGTTTCAAGAGAACAATCAAATTATTGACAAAAAATTATATATATTCCCTTTAATTTCCCCTTTGTTCTTTGTTTTTCCAAACCAAATTTCTCTTTAATTTAATTTCTATTTACTTCAAAAACAAAGAGAGAGAGACATGGGCAAGCAAGGGCCTTGCTATCACTGTGGAGTTGCAAGTGAGTTCTTGTTCTCCAATTTTGCATTTTTTTTTTTCATTTCAGGCAAAAACAATTGGGTTCTACAAAATTTTTTATCTGCTTTCTTATAAATGTTCTGGAAATGTTTCTTTCCGGATTAGTAATTCTGAATACCCATATGGTAAGAGAAGAGATTGACTGTTCAAATATGAATAAAATTGGAACATGGGATGTTTCTGTGAATGACTTGTGATTGCATATGTATTTAAACAGCCAGGTGTCCTTGTTCCTTTGCAATTTTGTGCTGCTTTGCGTTTGTTCTGTGAATTTTGTTCCAATTTTGGTATACCTATTTTTCCTCCACATTTTATACACTAGGGGTTTTGTCTCTATTCACTGCCCTTGGAGTTTCAACATTTGTGACCATTGTAAATTGTTGTAAAATCTGGTGAGTACTGGGTTGATGTTCTTGAGGTCCTTTCGAATCTGGAATTCTGGGTACCCAGCCAAATTTTGTTCCTGCTTGTGTTTCAAGTACCTTAACTTCATCACTGGAGTTCCTGATGATTCAATTGGGAAGAGTGCACTTTTTTGATGCCTCCCTTCCTGTTTTCTTGGACTTTCACTTGAGCTTTTGACTGTTTTATGGTTGTAGTGCTGTTGATTGGAGTGTACTGTCCTGTCCGAGTTATTGCTATGCAATTCCTCATTTTCTCAATGTTTGTCACTGAAGAGTGGCATTTCTAGTTTTCTCCCAATATATTTATATCATAGCTCAAAACATTTTCTCAATCTCTTCCACTTAAGGGCCTGAGCTTGAAGTGAAATTTTTTTAATAGCTAATCTTCTGCATTCACGCTTTTCCAATGACGTGCTTCAATCAGAACCACATATCCTTCTGATGGTGTTTTCTGCGGTGTAGTCTTAGAATATGTCTCACTTGATTCCTAGCGAATTTTGTTTATTGTAGTAGGCATAAAGTCTGCAGTGTAACCCGAATGCTCCTATTCTCTCAGAGAAAGTCGTAGCATTATGTTGCAACAGCTCAATCAACTCAAAATAATAATTCCAATCATGTGTAATTGGGACTCAGAACTACACTTGAAGTGGTTGTTGATCTTCTGAATTGTGTTTTCATGGTGCACTATACTGCAAAGATGAGAGTTCTGCACGGACAACATTGTGCTTGTTTTCAGTGACTATTGCCCCACAGTATTTGCCTTCATTGTCTGAAACATAAGTTAGAACAAGCAGAACCCTAATAATTAGGGAAGCCTTTTGGCAATGACAGTTGATCTTAAAAAGAGCCTTTAGCTAGTTTGTTCTTGAAATGGTGATGATCTGGTTTCTATTGTTTTAGGATTAGATGCTTCATCTTCTGTTATGCAGACTATGCACTAAACATTGTGATTATGATGATTGTTTCTTACCAAATACTTTGTTTCCCACTTGATTTCCATTATTTACATTTCTAGATATGAATAACCGAAAACCTCAACCGTTGGTGTTTATCATAGTTTGATGACAATGTGAATTCAATTGCTTTGAAGCTTAAGTAGGTTGGATTTGTGAATTTCAAGTCTTTATAGTTTCTTGTGCATTGGAAATATGCTTTAGAAAATGCTGACCACATGGCATTGTTATAGATACCCCACTTTGGCGCAATGGACCTCCAGAGAAGCCTGTATTGTGCAATGCATGTGGATCCAGATGGAGGACAAAGGGAACACTTGCAAACTATACCCCACTGCATTCTCGGGCAGAACCGGATGACTATGAGGAGCACAAGATCAGAGTGAGGAGCATATCTATTAACAAGAACAAAGAAGTGAAGCCGCTTAAGAGAAAGCAGTATCATGATAATGTGATTGGTGGGGTTGCTCTTGATTACAACCAAGGTTTCCGAAAGTTTACAGACGAAGATACAAGTAATAGATCAAGTTCTGGGTCAGCTGTATCTAACTCTGAGAGCTGTGCGCAATTCGGCAGCGTGGATGCAAGTGATTTGACAGGTTAGAATGTCATGTCATGATTGACCTTTGTTGAAAGATAATTTGAGTGCCCCCATGAAGAGTTGTTGGATGATTGCCTATGCATTGAACTCAATAATATCTTGTGAAGTGCAAACTCTGTGATTGTCTCAAGTTACGAGAAGGTCATTCGTGTATGACAGCATTTGAGAAAGTCTACTTTGAAAGCTGTAGTCGCAGTGAAATGCTGGCTCTAAATCTTTTTGGCTGTCCTTTTTCAGGTCCCGCTCAATCTGTTGTGTGGGAGTCCGTGGTACCATCCAGGAAGAGGACATGTTTTAATCGTCCAAAGGTATCTTCAGTTGAGAAGCTTACAAAAGATTTATACACAATTCTACATGAGCAACAGTCTTCATGCATCTCTGTATCTTCTGAAGAGGATCTGCTTTTTGAAAGTGAAACACCAATGGTCTCTGTTGAGATAGGACATGGAAGTGTTCTCATAAGACATCCCAGCTCAATAGCTCGAGATGAGGAATCCGAGGCCAGCTCTCTCTCAGTTGATAACAAATTACACTCCATAAATGAGGCTTATTCACATTACGCCGCCCTTCCTGTACATAATGGTGACATGGGTGTCAGTTTTCCGAGTCTTGTGATTGAAAAATATAAGAACCCAACTGTACAAGGGATGCAACAATATCAACTTAAAAGGTAAGATCTTGAAATCGATCTTCAAAAACAATTAATTCTAATTAGAAAATAGAGCCAACTGTCGAACATAGATAGGGTCCTCTAGTGTTTCACAAAAACCAAAAATAGGACAACCTTTGTCCTGTAACCTTTTCAGGTAGACACAAATTCGTTGTTAGTTATAGCCAATGATCATCTTCACAAGTCTGGTATTTTATTACTACTTTTGTGGGAGTACATATAAATGTACATGACCTCAGATTAAAGCTGAAGAGTAGTTCAACGAATTGGGACCTCTCTTGCATTAATTAACATTCTATCATTTGGGATCACAGGGGCAAACCTCAACACGACAAGTTACAACTCCTGAGAAATCATAACTCACCTCTGCAATATATAGATCTAGAGGTAAGGTTTTAATACTATGCTTTACTACATCTTTAGTGAATTTTACATTTACTTAGATAACAAATGTATTGATGAGGTTTTGTATCCCGTGAAAAATAATCCTAAATGCCTCATATACTATTGAACTTGTTTGATCCGAATTGTTGCTTTAGACTGCGTAAGTGATAAATTATGTATGAATTCTCGAAATAAAGCATTATCATATCATGAGTAATTATTGTGATTGCTGTAGGATGTTCTCAACTTTGAGGAGTTCTTGAGACAACTGACAAATGAAGAGCAGCAGCAATTGCTGAAATATCTACCCCAAGTCGATACTATCAACTTTCCTGACAGGTTTGTGAATCATGCTTTATTCGGGTGATTGGTTTAGGTGGTGAAAATTCCATGTGATTCTCTACAGCATTTATACCTTCAAAACCATTTTTCAATTTTTCAGAATCGAATATGCTAGCTAGAATTATAAAATTCTCCATATGTCAACTCTTTCAAAGAATGTGATCTGTGTCCTATAGTCTTACACATCGTAATTTGTGTCTAACTGCAAGCGAAAGATGTTAAGAGTCGAGAAAGGTCCAAAGGTCGTGATAGTTTGAATTTCTATGCATGCAGCCTCATATGCATGTTTGATAGCCCTCAGTTTAAGGAGAACATATCTTCCTTCAAGCAACTGCTTGTGGAAGGTGTCTTTGATACTACTCTCTCTGGGGTAAAAACTGAAGACTGCAAGACTTTGAAGAGGTTCGCATTATCTAATTTGACAAAATGCCAATGGGTGGAACGTTATCATCTCCTCAAGGTTTGCACTGCTATCTTAAGAGTATGAGTATTGTTAATTCAAAGTTTATTTATAACTGCACTTGAAAACAAATCCACTACTTTAGTAACTTATATGCATATGTGTGGCTGCAGACATGTAAACAACCTGTTGCAGGATGTAATGCCATTGCATCAAATAATCTGGTAAATCTGAAAAAGTCGGGTGATTGCCAGAATCAAAAGTTTTCAGGTCAGCCAAAATTTCCCGTTTGAACGTTGCATAACTTAATGATTTCATGTTTCTCCTTATGTACTTCTTACCTCTAGAACACGCAGATAGATGTTAGGTGGACATCTTACAGATGAACAGTACTTAGGTTCTTCACTAAAGAGATAATGGGGATGGAAAATAAGATAAGCTAGAATCGAGAGCTTTTGTAAGAGGCCTAAACTTTGTCCTGAATACATTGTAACAAAAGATATCTTCTTAGCACCAAAAACCTAGTCCTTAAAAAAAGAAGGCGAAAGCATCATTAAGCACAAAGGTATTACCGAATCATTGGTCAATGAAGAATGGGTTGAGTCACAATACGCTGATATCGCTATAAAATTATCACAAACGAGACTCTGTGGAATCTAACTTCATAATAGACGAAAAGAGTATTAAGAAGTGAAAAGGACAGAGATACTTCCCAACCAGAAAGCAAAGTTCCCACTAATGGTATACTTAGTGTAAGAAAGCTCTAAGATCACATCTTAAAAGCATCTTCAGCCTCATCTTCTTATGAGTTTGTTCTTTCTCTTGTATATAACATTTAAAAATAAATATTAAGATGTCGTGTATGCTTCAAACACTGTCACACGTTGATCACACCTCAAACCATCTACCCACGACCCTTCTCGTCCTCAACTCTTAAAATCCTCCTGTCTACATAGAAGCCTTGCACAATATCGTCTTCTAGCAAAAAATAGAATAAATTTCATGCCTGTTATTTATGACACACTCATGCAATCAGAAGCAAGGACTATAATGAAGAGTTCAAAGAAGGTGACAATGAAGGCTAGCTATGAGAACAAGGAAGCCATTGACAGTGACAGCTCTTGCTTTAGTCCAAGAAGCCTCTTTGCCTTGCCTCCAGATGGTAGCTCCCTCATGCTTGATTCTTTCAAATTTGTTGGTGAAAGCTCGGATCAAGATTTGTTGCTAGAAGTCCCATCCAACAACTCATTCCCGCAAGCGGAGCTCCTCCATCCCTATGGCACACAACAGGCAAGCACTAGTAGTAGCACAATGTACCCCCGCCTTGGTCGTCCATAATTTTGAATGATACTTGGACTATGTTATTTTACTAGGGCTATATAGGTATGCCTTTGACTTGAACCAACTACTGGGTCTACATAATATGCATGCCGAACACAGTTTGTGAATGAGGTTTGTTGGTTGCTCGGTTTTTTCTCACCTTGCCCTTTTTGAACTTTGGTAAGTTAAAGAACAACTTCGGGTGGGCTTTTTTTTGTATAGGGTGACAACAGGTTGTATTATATAGCTCCAAATGCAAGAGGATACAATTTCCAGAATTCGTTTGGAATTATAGTTTCCATTTCAGATAGACTTTGGTATATGATGCCTTTTGGTTAGTTCTGTGCACAAAATATAAGTGAAAAAGAAAGTATCGGATGGTTGTGAACGAAGGAAATGGACATGTATGTTTCTATAATTACTGAAAGGTATTATTGAATAGGCGTTTTAGATAGGTGCATTGAATTACGGTCCAATATTAAATAAGTGTACTAATGTATACTTGCTCCTTTGAGGTCACTTAATTTTCATAAATAAGTTTTGTTTTATTTTATAAGTAACTCATTGTAATAACATTAAATTCTCGGTATTTTGTTTTAAAATTTTCAAAGTTGTCACTCACCTCTTCTTATCTCCTACCTACCTCTTCTTCGACGTTTATGACAGCGACCTCTTTGGTGAGATGTCACCAAGAATAAACTAAAAGTCTAAACCAAAAATATCAAACAAGTAGAAATCAAAATCAAAACATAAGTTTTCTCCGAATCAATACATGAATTCATGAGAGTAATTACTACCTAAATTAAAAACTGTTATAGTGAGTCCTCTTTGGAATCATCAGAACCTCCACGGCTCCATCTAGGAAAAATCTCTGTCAACGACGATCCTCGCAACAACCCTATAACCATCTGCAATCGTTCAATCGGAAACCTCGAGAAATCATTCTCGCAGTACTTCCCCACCCTCTCAGACGACGATTATGACAAACCTCTCAACTCCTGAAAGTAGAAACCCTCCTCAATCTCCAATTTTTAATTTTCATCTTAATAGGCCTCATTGACTTTGGGCTCACCAAGATCCCCACATTTTTGTCCACCCCAATGTCTCCAACCACATCTCCATCGATGGACTTAAATGATCCAAATCTATTATGGGAATACACCTTGGAGGCTTCGATTCTGTTTTTTAAATCAAAGTTTAAATTTGTAATTAAGTTAAAATTAAACTTAAGTAGATATATATTTTTAAAATTCAAGACAAATCTTGATTAAAAAAATATCGTCAATGATTGGCGGGCAACTGAATTTTGGTTTCACCAACAAATCTATGCTTGATTTGCTCCCTCCAAGTTGTCTATTTTCTTTACAGATTGCAATTGGAAATAAGAATTAGAAAATTAAAAAAATCGGGATCGAACATATTAATTAAGATGAAAACTAAAAACTGGAGATTGAGGGGATTTCCAAAGAGCATGACATGCACATCCTACGTAGAAGAGGTAGGAGGAGAATACTAAATTACATGAATTAAAAACTTAAAAACAAAATTTTAGTCTTTTAATAATTATGAATTAAAAGAAATAAATTTAAGAAAATTTAACCTAATAATAAAGAAAGAAATTTAAGTACTCTGGCGAGAGCAAAATATACTTATTTGATATTAGCCTGCACTTATCTAAGATTACCTTTATTTACTATATACAAGGGAATGTTTTGCAATATTTTAATCATTTGAGAAATTTTGAGGAAATTGGTTAGAAATGGCATCTAGAACATTCCTATTTAGATTTGCTATTTATAGTTCATCCCTTCAATTTATTAACGTGACGTGTCAACCATAAAATGAATAGAATGGTAGATTTTGGGTATCATAATTCAACACTTATTATTTAGAGACGAAATCTACAATAGATATTTGAGTTCTTATATACAAGGTTCTAGAGAAAAGTTGTTCAGCAGATGAGCAAATAGTGAAGTACATAATAAGGAAGTGCTTTAGAAACCACTCAATCTCAATCCCTCAACTAAATTAAATGGAAGTTTTAATTGCATAATAAAAGTGGAACAATTCAATTAGGTGTGCTTTGTTGACAAGTCCTGCAAGATTTTGGTTACATATTGAGAGCCACCTTTTGGAAATGCATCTCCAAGACCAAACCAAAGCAAACCCTATATCTTGATCTTCAAATGTACATGTGAATGCTAAGATTATGCATCCCCTTTGTGCACTCCAGATAAATAAATGAAGCGAAAAAAATTAATTTTTTTTATCTACCATAAAATTAAGTTGACATGAAACATGAACTATAGACAATAATCTAAAAGGACAAAAGAATTTACAGAAAACCGCAAAATATTTTTTCAAAACATCCTACAGGAAAAGAGAATCGGTTCAATTGAAACTGAACTGGTTCTACTGGCCAACTTCAAATCTACCCGGTCTGAAATCCAAACGCCATTGAATCGGACATTC
This sequence comes from Geranium brycei, assembly GCA_036897365.1. NCBI lineage: Eukaryota > Viridiplantae > Streptophyta > Magnoliopsida > Geraniales > Geraniaceae > Geranium > Geranium brycei. The sequence continues at coordinate 11,864 of JAYMTP010004361.1, forward strand.
ATGGTTCATCCCGATCTTGGATCCAGACCGGAGGAATAGGCGTCAACGAGATGCGACCTCCTGCCCGTCAGAGACACGGGCGCCGAAAAACCAATCCAAAGCACGCAAACCGCTCCATCCATCTCCAAGACCTCCAACCAGCGACGAAGCGCCGAAAATCTTTATTTAATTTTTTGTTTTCAATTAATTAATTAAATTTTAAGTAGCCCTTGCCTGCTTAGCGTAGTGGTCCGAGTACTCCTTCCTTGGATTTCAGGCATGCTGGAGTACCTACTGTACCTTGGGTGGGATGGCTTTATATGTAGTTTAGAGTTGTTTGTAACAATTGTCGGGAAAAAAAATTTAGTATGAAATTTCGCCCCCTCCCCTTTAAAACATTTCTGGATCCGCCACTGGTTTTATATGTTGTTTTGGTGTGTTGCTCTAACTCGGGAATGAAGGAAGAAGATGAAATCCTCAAAGCGGAATGGAACCGGTCTGTTGTAGACCAGAATTCACTTTGGTTAGACAATATTGATTTTTAAAATAATGAAAAATAGAAGAGTATTTTGGTCATTTTTCAAAATTTAAAAATATCAAAAAACTAACAGAGTTAATAAAGGAGAGAAACCAAACTTTTTAGGTGATCTCTCAAATTAAAAAAAAATCATGTGACCAATGTGAAAAACACGTTCTTTAGGTGTACCTAGTTGAGTTTATCCCTAAGAATAATAATTTAGAGGTAATTACAGATCACTACACCCAAGTTTGTCAGACTTATACCTCACTACAGCCAAGTTTGGAAATGACTTGGTGACCCCCTCAAATTCAAAATTTTTACATCGCTCATAATTCCATTAGTTTTTGATTAATATGAGAAGTAAAAAAAAACTAGTATGCCCTTAATTACCTTTCTAATTTTAAAAATAGTACGATTAGTTCTCAAATTAACTAAAAACTAACTCAATTATGGACAACCATTTCTAAACTTGAGTGTAGTACTGATGTGTAAACGTGTTAAATTCACGTGATCCATAATTATCCCTACTAATTTATGATAAATAAACAATAAATTAGAAGGTCGAAATTAAGAAAAATAAATAAAAATTAAAAGATATCGTTCGAGACACACATCTAAGAGTTGTATTATTCTCCATTTTACAGAAAGAAACAGTTGATGCATAGCTCGGACTAATATTGTGTGACGAGATGTAATGTCACCCTTCTTCCTCGTTTTCTACGCCGATCGCCTTGCTCCGATAGTTGACGTCATATGACTCAACCTTCCTCCATCCAACACCACCATGTGACGTCTCAGATGGAGATAAGTATTCATCATTTAGGTGTGTTATGTTTGAAGAATTTGTCATTAATGGGATATGATATGTTTTATTCTTTTTGGTTCTGAGAATGTGTACAAGATAGCATGGCAAAGGTTTGGATTTTCAGTCCTGTTGCTTGCCTAGTATTGATCATGTCCCATAAATTTTCATATGAAGTGAACTGTTCTAGTAAAATTGCACATGATCAGTGATAGAAATAATGAGGGAAATATTATTTATGTGTGTATGATGTACAAGAGACTTCTATTTATAGAGAGTGTAGGAAAACCCTAATACATGTGAGAAAAGGGAACCCTAATATAGATGGGCTAACCCTAATGGACATTAACTCTAATGTGAATATAATTTAACACCACCCTCAAACTCAATGCGGTGTAGCAAGAATTGAATTCGAAGCTAGATAACATGTGTGGTTGATCGTCGTGTGCGGATGGCGGATGACCGATGCCAGATGCGCGGATGGCGGATGCTGGATGCAGGGACGTGCGGATGCAGGATGACGGATGGCGGCGGTGGATGGTGGATAATGACGCCTCATGAATATTTGAGGAAGCGATTTAATTGCTTTGCTGATTGTTTACGGAAGCGGTAGGTTAGAGATTGAGAGTGATTGAATTGCCCTGCCCACCTGTCAGAATCACAAATCATCGACGAGTGGGCCAAGATAGAAATTCTTAGAGATCTAACCAAGGATCGTTGATGACTCTGATACCATGATAGAAATAAGGGATAATGACACTTTGTTACACCTAACTATAGTTAAATGACACTTTCATACCCTAACTATTTTTCTCTCTTTTTTAGTACCCTGACATTTTTTTGTGACAACCTACGGTAAAATTACTAAAATACCCTTCAATGGCCTTTAAATTTTTTAAAAGGTGTCATGAACAGTGAGCCGGTTCAAATTAAAACGATTTAAATTAAACCCACAATTGAATCGGTTGAAATTAGAAATTTTCTAAAAGGTCCTTCAATGGCTTTTAAATTTTCAAAAAGTGCAAACGAAAAGTGCATTTGGATTTTCTATTTTTCCAGCCATCAGTTCATATCAGATTGGGGAAGAAGAAACAAGAAGATGAAACTAAAAAACAAAATCAACCCATTTATGTAATTGTAATGAAATCAAAATAACAAAATCAAATTATTTATGTAATGACTATTAAGCCTTAAATTTAATTTTAGATGGGGTATAATTGTAATTGCATATTAAAAATGAACCAGACATAAACCAAATTGAACCAATTGAATTTTGATTCCTTAACTCAGGGGTAATTTAGGTATTTTAAGAATTTAAGAGGTAGATTGTCACAAAAAAGTTATCAGGGTACTAAAAAAGAGAAGAAAATAGTTAGGGTATGAAAGTGTCGTTTCGCTATAGTTAGGTCTAACAAAATGTCATTATCCCTAGAAATAATGAGGAAAATATTATTGATGTGTGCTTCTATGATGTACAAGATACCTCTATTTATAGAGAGTATAAGGAAACCTGTGAAAAAAGAAATGGGCTAACCCTAATGAATCTAAGCTCTAACCCTAACGTGAATATAATTTAACAATCAGGATTTCATTTTGCCTTAATTCATTGATGTCATTTTTTGCTCATATGTTGTCATCTCACAAAATTACTCATCCTTGTTGGCTGTTGCACAATATGAGTAGGATATAAATACGATTCAGGACAAGGACGACATATAAAAGCTAAAGCAGCAACATAAATGGCACGGTAAACACTTACACCTCAGCCTGCAGTTGCACATGTTGGGATTCCATGGGTTCCAAACAATTAATTTTATGCAGCGGAAGCAAAAATTTAACCATGGATTCCTAGAACTAAGATCTTCATGCAGATTGATTCAACATGAGATCATACATGAATATAATAATACCTTG
>JAYMTP010004362.1:0-15077 GCA_036897365.1 Geranium brycei
ATGTCTGTTACTCACATTTTTTCCTTCCCAAACTGCCCTTACTCACATTTTTCCTCTCCGACCTATACCCTTACTCACCTCACTCACGTTACATGGAATGAATGACTCCGAATAATGCACTTACTCACCTCATTTTATTTCACTTCAAAATCCCAAAAATTATTCTAAGTTACTTCAGTTCTAAATTATTTGTGTATATCTTGAAAAGAACACAAACATGTCATAAAACAGAAAACATTTTTATGCATATCTGAAAATGTTCAAAATAAATTGAAAATTACAACATAATCATCAAAGGTTTACAAGACATACATACATAACATCATAGACAAACTATAATTATCGAAATTTCAAATTGCAAAAAAAAAGTGAGAACTTAATTTTTCGTATCTCCATGTACGTAAATGAATTTATTTAGATAAGCACGTATAAAAAACATCAAATAATTAAAAATAACCATATACATTTACCTCTTAAAATTTCAATGTTTCTTTTAGAAGTAAATATCATATTGATACACCAACAGACACATACGTGACTTGTGGTTCAAATCGAAATCACATGTCTTTGGGACTCGTGAGTCGTGAACGTAAATAGTACCAACCACCACAAAAATTCACATTTAATAACTTATATATTAAATATTGATTTTGTTGTGTTATAATGTTACTTGATTCATATGTATAAAGTGTGAGTGTGTATATATTGGATGTCGTTTAGAGATTTAAGTATAATATATATCTTACAAGAAGTGAAGATGTTCATTTTTGTTCTATTTAATTTACTTGCTAGACTATTTTTAGTGAGGAAAGGAAATAGATAATATGTTATTATTTTTCCAATGGAGAAAGTTTTTGTTCGTAAAGAATTATATAATTACATTTACATAATATTTGATTAATTTATGCTATTTTTGTTGTACGACAAATTCTTACATGCAAAAGAAACTCGATATCAATATTTACAACTGTTGATTACAACTCTATTTTAATTTTAAGAGTTTTCTTCATGTTGGAGCATGTATAAAATTATACATGCCCAACTTGCGAAAAAGAGAGTAATTAATTTTAGCCATATCTAAATTGGTTTTGTGGCATTTGTAAAGTACTCTGATTTTTCGATTTAAATAAGTAAACTGGATGGGCCAAAACAAGATTGAATCGAGTTCTTCGGTTCTTAATTTAGACGGAACCACCACTTGAGAAATTGTTTGATTTTGCATCTGGTTCTCTGGTTTGGTTCTACCCAGTTGAAACCAATCAGGTTTTTTTATTTAATAAGCTCGATATATAGTATAATTTTAATGAATTGAGCTCAATTTATAAGGAAAAACTTTAATTTTCCCAACCAAAAAATACTAACGAAAACCGAGTGTTAATATTTAATTATTACAACCTAATCGAAACATAAATTTTGCAAGAATAATAAAATTAAAAGATAAATAACATATTCTTCGGTTCGGTTCTGAACCAGTTATTCACGATTCTTACACTATTGCAATCAGAATCAAACCAAATTAATTAGTTCTCTCAAAATAAAAATCAAACTGCTATTCACAGTTCTTGATTTTTCAATTACACAGTTTTATTCGGTTTCTAGTTCGGGACCTGTTCTGGGTCCAAATGCAACAGAAGGTTAAGTTAAATTGGTATATACATGATAAAATTGCTTTCACCTAAACAATGAAACAATTAATCAAAAGTAACTTGTTATAGATTTTGTTGTAATTGTTGTTATTATCAAACCTAGAGAGACAATATGGCAATACCATTATTGCACCCCCAAAAATGCATAGGATTGAGTTGAATGCTTTGATATGGTTGTAGGGTTATGTGTCCTTATTTAGGACCACAATACATACAATATTGCCCAAGCAATCAACTAAATGCTCGTAGATGGCCAAAATGCATGCATGCAGAATTGCAACTCCAGACACTTCTTATTGGACCACTCAATTCTCATCTCTCTCTCGATTTCAAAATTGATCGATTGATCGAGAGTTGGTCCTCTAATCTGATATCAAAGCTAGTTACGGAAAAGAGTTCGAATCTCGGGATGTGCAAATTATATTTCATTCCATTCTCTCTTATAACTTTATTCTCATAAAAAAAACCAACTCTCTTCGTTGAGTTTCTCTCTAACTTCTCTTCTAAAGGCACTCTGACTCTGAATAGGCTCCTCAATCTACTCTTCTCAAAATGGTACGTCTAAACTTAAAAACGGGCTTGTCCGTGAGAACGCGTGTTAGAGTATAAAACTATAGTTGGTTTTTCAACTATCAGCTTAACCTTTTAGTTGAGTTGGTCCTCTAATACCACTCCCGACCGACTTCAATGCTTTTCCCGACCATTTTAGTTGGTCAGAAAAGACCTAAATTTTAGTAGTGAATTTACAAATACAAAGAATATTTACAAGACAATTATTTTATCGGGGTCATGACTTCATGCCTGAACTCTCAGATCAGAGGCTTCGCTCTTTGGGCCTAAGGCTACTCAAATTAACTGGAAACCGATATAAACTGAAGCTGGAGATGTTGAAACAAGGAGAAATTGGTCTAGTCTCGATTCATAAACTCAAGAACCGGAAAAATCGGTTAGGTTTCGGTTTGATTTATACAAAACGGTAGTTAACCGAGTAAACTATAGACGGTTTAATACACCATACGTGGCTTGATATCAGCATGATCTCCACAGTCGACGTCCACGAGGCGTCCACGTGTATCAACCAAGAAAATCGGTTTGATTCAGCCTAGATTTGAAGCCCAAATTTAATTCAAAACCATTTCAGTTTTAACCAAAAAACCGACCAATAAAACTGGTCGGTTAATTTTCGATCTTGATGCCAATGACAATCCATTTCAGTTCATAAAATTATAAGCTGAATTGACTGGTCCAATTTCTGAGTCCAGTTAACCGGCTTTGAGCATCCCTACTTAGACCCCCATCGAATCAGCCTATGAGTTCAGACTGATTCAAGATTTTAAGTCAATCTCCACTCATCAACTTCAAATTTTTTTTTTAATTTCACACGATCTTCTAACAACACACTCTATATCGAAGAATGTGAACGAAAACGATTGTTCCCTACTCGAGACAAAAAATGTATAATGATAGATATTTCAATACAATGCTACACCAAACTTTTGAACACATTTAATGGGTGGAAGAGATAATTAAATGTGAATACCTAACATCGGATCATGAGTGCACCAACGGCTATATTTATATGGAACAAGAGTGAAAATAAGAGAAAGTACAAATATTGATTGAAGATCAAAAATTATGGGAGGCATTGCATGGACGAGAGAAGAAGATTTGTTGCTCGTAAATTGCATCAAGCAATATGGAGAAGGGAAGTGGCATCGAGTTCCTCAACTTTCTGGTACCATCCTCGCCTTTTTATATCAGTGTTCTAAAAAACAGTCGGTAAAAAAGTTGTAAGATATTCATATGATTTGTTATAATTGGTCAGTTTAGCCGAACTGACCAGTTATGTATTTCGGTTTTTATGGGCAATGTTCTAAAAATCAGTTTAAGAGGAGGTTTTGTTAAAACACTAACCCGATTTCATATAATTGGATTGCTCTTCGCGTGTAATTGTTTTGATATATAACGGTATTGTTAGAGTAATTAAGCAAAACCTCGAATTCGGATGATCCCGATATTTTGAATATGACATGTTTTGAAGGGTTGAAGAGGTGTCGGAAGAGTTGTAGGTTGAGATGGTTAAATTATCTTCGGCCAAACATAAAGAGAGGGAAATTTTCAGAAGACGAAGTGGATCTCATCCTAAAGCTACACAAGCTTCTTGGGAACAAGTAAGTAACTTGTTTTTTTTCCTCTCTTTATTCCAATTTAGACATCCACAGCTAGAAAAATGTTCGTAATCAGTCGAGTGAACAGACTCGACTAGATTAGTCGGGTATAATCGGTCATAACTTCTCGGTCGGCAATGATCATACCTGAATAGACACTGATTAATGTCCATATGGTCCCATAAACCCGACTAACATGACCATACCATGTCAGTCGGGTATTCTGGACCGTACCCGACTAACATAAGCTAGTTGGGTTTATTTTCAAACACCCGATTAACTCAATTTGGGTTAGTCGAGTAAGGAAAGATTTTCAGTAACATTCAACTATTTTCATTGAATATCACTTAATGTCATTGGACATTTGCTTGTTTTCATTAGACAATCACTTATTCACTACTTTCATTGAATATCACTTAATGTTATTGAACATTTCCTTATTTTCATTAGACATTCAATTATTTTCAATGATTATATATATATACACACATAACAACACATTGAAAATATGAAAATTGATTAGGGATGATAATGAGTGGGTTGAAGACAGATTCAATGGTTTTCAATTTTTTTACTCTATTGATCGGGGATGACAAATCCATGTAATATTGAAGATATTTTACCTCTCTATATGAGGGCAATATGAGACGGGTTCGAGACAGATTTAAATATCTACATCCCCTACTCGTCGAATCGTGCACATAGCATCCATGTCGAGTTTGAGGATGTTCTCTAGAATTGACATGTGACAATATTGATTCCATTCCCTAAATACATTGCTATTATTGATAAAATAAACTTTGATTTTTAACACTTAACATAATACCAAAAATAACACATATTTTGAAACTCACATTTCAATTTTGATTTGAAACATTCCATGTTAATAAGAAAATCACAAATTTGTCACATAGTGCGGGTGTCTGTCTCACCATATGGTACTTTGACTGTTCAGTATAATGCCGAGTTAGTTACTTCATAATTTAATGATATATGCAGATGGTCGTTAATTGCTGGAAGGCTTCCGGGAAGAACAGCGAACGACGTAAAGAACTATTGGAACCATCACCTCCGAAAAAAACTAAGTCCCAATTGTAATGACCCAATGGAGTCATCATCAAATAAGCCAATATCATCGTCGAGCCCTCACGACCAAGTTGAGGTCATAGCACCACAAGCAAGCCCATCCTCACTCCAACAACACCTCCTAGGCTTCGAGCCGTTCCTGTACGGTGAAGGTGCAAAGCAACCCATGGTCACGCACCGAGATCACGATCGCCACGGGGTGATCGTCGGAGACGACGATCACGATGCGTGCTTCGAGGAGTGTGGGAAGATTTATAGGCAGTTGTTTCATGATTTGCACGAGCTCGAAGATCTCGATCACGGTCTTGATCTCGATCTTGCGGTGGAGGATCGAGGGATCGGCAAGAAGTGGGAGTAGAGGATTATGCGTGCACGAGACTATATATAATATATTGCTAATGGATCGATCATTTATATAGTTTATGATTATGTTTTTTCACCGGCAATAAACGATCAATCTTGCAGGGCCGCTCATGTTTCGGTTTTATGTCGCTTCGGTTTAGTTTTGAACTAAACTGATCAATTCGGTTCTAAAAAAATATAATTTGAAACCGAACGGACTGAACATGTCGATTCTCAATTCAGTATTTTATGAACCAAATTTCATGAAATTCTCACATTTATTTCAGACCGATTTGACGTATATCGATATTGGTTGGATTTTTATTTAGACCAGTTTTCTTAAAATTTCACATTCACATTTTGGGCCGATCTTGACTTCTATTCGACATATTTTAGGCCCAATTAATAAGTTGGACACCGTTACTTTGACTTAAAATGAATCATGTGTTCAAATTAATCAGTTTTTTATTTAGTTCAATTTTTTATCGATTCTCATTTTATAAACCGAAATAAAACCAAGTCGGCTGTTTTTGAGTTAGTTATCTTTTTTGTGTCGGTTCAAGTATTTCTGCGCAGTTCTTTTCCTTTATACTCCTTGATATTACATATTATTATATACTTTTCTCACGATTACATAATTTAACATAATACAAATAATAACATAAAGTTTTATTTTCTCGAATGAACAACTCTAAAACATATGATAAATACTACTACTACAAACAAAAATACATACATACATGGTACAATCCTTATAATATACTCTAAGACCCACGTTTTTTTTACTAAATTCGTCGTCAAGATCGTAACAAGTAGACTCAATTTTCTCTCTCGATCAAAAAATGTTATAACACACGATAATCTGAAGTCGAAACCTCTTGTTTAAACGATCATAACTTTTTTCACACAAAACGACGTATGGGTCCATGCTCGCATGCATATCAACAAAACGCTCACCAAATTAATGTACACACAATAATACTAAAGACAGCCTTAAAAAAACTTCACTGATATTTTTCGAGATCATCGTCAAACTGGAATGACTTCCAAGGATCTGGAGAGTGGTGAAGCTGCGGCTGAGCTCAAGTCCCTCATCATCATTCCCTTCTGCAACATTCGAGGAAGTTAAGGAATGGACAAACTTAATTTAAGGTTGTTCTAAATTTTTGAAGAAAATAATATTTTATTACAGTTAACTATGACAGTTTTACACTTGTTACTATTTAGCCTCAAAACATCCTAAAATACAAGTTGCGGTACTGAAACTGAAGAAAAAAAATATAATAAGGGTAGCAAAATGTGAAACGGTGATAATATATGTGTGGTAAAACGTTTTTTTTTCTTTTATATGATAGGGTAAATTGAAAAACGTTGTCAATAACTTTCCCAATTTTCTAAAAATTGTCTGTAAACTTATCATTTTTGCAAATTTTGTATATTTATCTAAAAATAATGAAAATATTCTTGAAATCAATTTTTTTTTAACTCGAGCACGTCGATTTTTTATTCTCTCGCACACCATTAATAAAGAGAAAACCGGCGACCTCGAGTCGGAAAACATCGTTTTGAATTTTCAAAAGAATTAATTTTAAAAGCATTTTAATCCCTTTTAACAAATATATATACACATTTTGCAAGAAAGAGTAATAAGTTCTAGGACCACTTTTTTTATAAAAAAAGAAATGGAACTTTACACAACCATTACTTTGTAAAAGCTTTGAATATTTTATAGCAACGTTTTGCAATTTCCTTATATAATATGTAGTTCGTTAATTAGTTAATTACCATATTGGCTCTGGTGTTTTTCCAAGCTTTCTCGGTTTCTTCAAAGACCAGATCAATGGTGGGTCGACCTTTGCTGGATTTGGCAACACAAAGAACTGCTACTTGTAATATGGACTCGAAGTCGGTTTGGTTGAGGTTTCCGTTCAACCTCGGATCCTCGAAATCCGTCAGTGGTCGCTTCCCCATGTTCGCATCCTTCGCCTGCGAATGCGAAACACATATGTTTATCAAGTGATGACAGGATTTACATTAACATTTCTCTTCAAGTGTATGTTGAATTGAAAATATCTACTCTATTTGATATTATAGAGATGGCAATAAAAAGGGTTTTGTAATCCATGTTTATGTCCTGATCAGATTGCAGATATCGAGTCTTTATCAAATTTAGGGTAATTTCAATCTTAGGGATGAATGATGATATATAATTGGGTAAATTCGGCGCGATTTTTTTACCTTTGTTCTTGTCTCAGATTAAATCGAGGATATTGAGTTTCTATCAGATTTGAGATATTTTGACTTTTTATTAGGATGACAACTGGATAGGCTTTAAGGTGAGTTTTGTTATCCAATGCTCACCCTGACCGGATCGAAGATACCAGATCCCATTTTCGGGTTTGGGGTTACTTTGACTTTTTACAGGGATGACAATTAAGTAGGTTTAGTGATCACATCTGTGTCCAGATCGGATCGAAAGTATTGAGTGTCATTAGAATTCAGGGTATTTTGTCTCCTTAATTGGGCGGGTCCGGGGAGAACTTTATGCCCCCCCTGAATGGATCGAGAAATCCAGTCCTTATCAAATTCAATTTTTTTGTCTTCCTAGAAGCGACTTGACGAGTCTGAGTCAGGGTTTATGATCTCCGTTCCAATCCCGATCAATCAGGATACCATATCTCTATCAATTACAGAGTATTTACACATCAATCGAGCGATGCATAAACTCAAACTGACAGGTGAAAGCTCTAATATTGAAAAAAAATAATTGATTATATGAATGTGACATCATCAATTACTATTTTGTACATACCTTTCTGGTGAGCTGGTCTCTGGCATCAAGATCCAGCTCAATGACCTTCTGGCCAGACAGAAGCTGAAGAGCAACAATGCCAAAGCTGTAGATGTCACTTGCACATGTGAGCTTGGCATTGCTCATGTACTCAGGATCCATGTAACCTATGGTCCCTCTAACATCTGTGAACACTTTGCTCTCCTCCATCCCCAACATCTTTGCCAACCCAAAGTCAGACAACTTCGGATCCAAATCCTCAGTCAGCAGTATGTTTGTGAGCTTTAATGTCATCATCACCAAAACCAAACATCACTAGTTAGTACAAACAAATTAATTAATATGGCTGGTCAGACTCTACAAGGACAATTGCGGTGTTGGTTAAAGTGTGACTTTTACTGTTGGAAGAATGACTGTACTCGACTGGCCTGGTTAGTCGGGTATGGGCTCCACACCAGTCGTGTGTGGATACTCCCGACTGAATGTGAGTCGGGACATATCAGTCGGTTATGACCATACCTGATTAGACATTGGACTTAGTCGGCTACAATGTTAGCATAGCTAGCTAGACATGGACTGGACGGAGACCATGACCCTCACATGTAGATTTTGGACTTCTACATGTTGGTTACATCTGTACATGGATATGACCGTAACCATCACATGTAAATTATAATTTTACAAGTGGGTTATATAGCAAATCTGGATATTTGCCGATGAATCATAAATCACATTCCATATTATGAAATAGTCCTATACATGTGGGCCCATAGTCCTATACACGTGGGCCATGACAAAACTAAAGATTTGTGGACGAGGCAACGACTCAATCCTCAAGTATAATCTAGACTTTTACACGTGAGTTATAACGATGAACTTAGTCGGCTATGATGTCAGCCTAACTAACTAACTATGGACTCGACGGAGAGCATGTCCCTTGCATGCAGATTTTGGACTTCTACACGTTGATTATATCATGTTTGGACATCTGTATATGGATATGACCGTAATCATCACATGTAGATTATAATTTCACATGTGAGTTATATCAGATCTGGATATCTGCCGATGAATCATAAATCACATTCCATACTATGAAATAGTCCCATACACGTGGGCCATGACAAAACTAAAGATTTGTGGAAGAGCTAACGACTCGACCCACAAGTGTAATCTAGACTTTTACACGGAGTCATAAATCACTATGAATGATCGTTACCTTAATATCCCGATGAACGATGCAACCATCGATATAATGGTGGAGATACCTCAAAGCAAGAGCACAATCTCTCAAGATCTTCACTCTCCTCTCCCAAGGCAAAACAGTGTCCTTCCCTGAAAGAAACAACACAAGTACATCACAAAAACCAACGTAAGGACCAAACAAGAAACCTTAAAGAACACAAAAAGAGTACAAAAAACATCGTAGTATACAGTACTTAGGAGGTGTTGAGCCAAGTTGCCATTAGGACAGTACTCGTAGACAAGGTATTGCTCTCCTCCTTCTATGCAGCACCCGAAGAGACAAACAAGATTTGGATGACGAATCCGAGAAAGCCCTTCGACCTCTCTCGTGAATGAATCCGAAGTGTTGCTCTTGAAGATGTGCTTGATGGCCACAACCTGTATATACATGTACATTAAAAAAAAAAGGTTACATGTGCATGATGGTAAATTTTATTATGTTGGGTTATATATATATTGAAATTAAAATGTTAATTTTATTAGTTGATTATAAAATGTCAACCAAGAGGCTCAAAATAGACCTAGCTTGGGAAGGACAATTGAAAGGTGAATCTTGTTAATTAGGTTTGATTTTATCTTTTCACCTGGAAAGGCCTAATTGAGCAGACTAGTTCGGTTCGAGCTAGACATGAACTAATTTTTTTTTTTTAATTTTTACTAGTTCAATTTAGGTCTACCCTTTACTCGGGAGGCTTAAATCGACCAAGCGAGCTTGGTCGAAGCTTTACAACTAAAAGTTCAAATTTATTAGTTGAATTGAACTCTACTGTTTTATCCAAGAAGCACAAATCAACCGTACGCATTAGCTCGAGTCGAGTTTCAGAACTAAAATGTTAATCTTACTAGCTGGTTCTGACTGCACCCATTACCTGAGAAGCCCAAATCAATCGAACTAGCTCGGTTTGAGCTTAGACACTAACAGATAACTTTATTAGTTGGATTTGACTCTATCCTTTATCCGAGAACCATAATAGTTTGAGTCGAGCTCCACAACCATAAAATCGATATTAATAGTTGTATTTGACTATACCCTTTGCTCGAAAAGCCCAAATCAACCCTACCAGTTTGAGTTTAGACCATGCTTTCACTCTATTCCTCACCAAGAAGCCCAAATCGGCCAGACTAGATCGAGTCGAGTTCCACAACTAAAAAATCAATCTTATTAGCCGAGTTATTTGACTCTGCCAATCATAAACCCTATTATTTTGATGATACATATATCTGACCGAACTTCACAACTAAAAATTCAACTAATTACCTGTCCGCTGGGGAGGATGCCCTTGTACACCACCCCGGCGCTACCTCGCCCCAGGCTCTTGGTCTCCTTGCTAGAATTGATGGCGTTTTCGATCTCGGACTTGGAGAAGCGATAGAGACCGGACCATGTCACCATCGCCTTCGACTCGACCGGTCTCTTGAGGGGCCTGGCCTTGCCCTTGGTCACGATCTTGATCAAGAGAATCACCGATAGCATCACGAAGATGGCTATTAGGATTGCGCATAGCAGCTTCGCCGTCGAATCTGGTCATCAGCTAATAAACCATGTTAATTCATGAATGGTTCTTGGGTTTTGACCAAAAAAAGTCAATGCAAGAACTTGAGTTTTAGATCACTTACATTTGATTTTCAAGTATCCTGGTGCTGTTCATGTGGAAATTATCAAAAAAAAATATGATCAGATTGTTGTCTCGCGATTTCAAAGTTATTTTATAAAAATAAATAAGATAAACTGAGAAAAAGTTAAGGCATGAGAAAATAAATTGAGTGAGAAGTAGAAGTGACAAAATATATGGAACTCAATTATATGGTGGTGAAAATTACAAAAAAGATTGATCAGATTGTTAGAGCTTTCTTAAACCAATGCGTCAAATACGCCTTTCTTTTTCGAGATTACTTTTTTTTAAATAAAATACTCAATCAAAATTATATAAGATGAATAAGTTGAACAGAGAGAAAGTCAATGCATAAGCAAATAAATTGGGTGAAAAATGGAAGGACAAAAAATCTAGAACTCAATCGGGTCGTGTAACGGCGGGTTAGGAATATTTCGAAGAGGGTTATGACATACATCTAGGGGTGTAAACGAGGCGAATCGAGCTTCATTTTGCCAGGGCTCAGCTCGGCTCGTGAAAAAAGTGTTTGGCTCGAACTTAGCTTGGGCTCGAACGAGCTTATGCAACTAAGCTCGAATTCGGCTCGAAATAAAATACACAAGTTCGAGCTCGAGCTTGGCTCGATTCAGTTCGCTTGAATTTTTAGACAAACATTCATTAAAAATTAAATAAGTAATAAATAATTTATTAAATAATAAATGAGCCAACTTGAAATTGACTCGACTTAATTCTATTATAAATATTTATTAAAAATTTTAAAATATATTAACATAAATATATAATTAATTAAATATTAAACGAGTTGGGCTCGCGAGCTTATTTAACCTTGAAATGTTAAGCTCGAGCTCGACTCGTTTAACAAACGAGCTCAATTTTGAGCTCGATTATAATGAGCATGAGCCGAATATTTAACGAGCCGACCTCGAACGGCTCGTTAAAAGCTCGGCTCATTTACAACACCCTACATACATCCTTAGATCCTCTGCCAGGGCATGACATCATGTTACTTTTTATGCACTACATAAAAGTTCAATTCTATTTTAATATATTTTAGGGTTTTGGAGAAAAAAATCTTTACATTTGATTGTGACTAAATAATTTATTTTTCCGGAGATCAAGAAATGAACAAGTCAAGGTATATATTGGATTGCATGTTCATATTCAACCAAACTCTAATAAGTCAGACTTTAACAAAAAGTTCAAAATTAAAAAAATAATAAAAGAAAAAATATTTATTAAATAAAAGAAAACAAAAAATTGGAGAGAGGAAATTCAACTTCAGAAATAATTAACAAAAAAATAATAAGATCAGAAATATTATATTGATTGAGATATTGAATGAACTTACCGAATTTGTCCAAAGCAGGCAAGCAACTATAGAAATCCTCGACCACGGCGCGATTATTGAAATGGTCCGCGGCAACGGAGACAACTATAGCTACACTGCACATAGCTTTCTCCGTGTCATTATTCATGACCCCCTTCTGATCCAAAAGACTGTTCCTGTAGTCCATCATCGCGTTCGTGCAATTCGTGCAGTCGTCGTCGAACGAGGAACTTATCATGTTCGAGCACATGCTCGAGATGTGACTGAACGACTTCTGACTCCTGATGCCCGAATACGTGAGGGCGGAGCACTTATTGGCCCCGCCCGAGTAGAGGTCTTCGAACCCGCATGAGGCGGCAGATATGGAATGCTGGCGGCTGAACGGGCCGCTGCATTTACGCCACTCGTCCTCCGTGAGGAAGAGGGAGGCGTCGGGCCCGCCGGAGTTGTTGTGGGCCCGGCGGGCCAGAGCTAGGGACAGGGCCGTGAGGGCGTCCCTACAACATAGGGTTGTCACTAGGCTGTCCCAGTCATTTATGGTTTCTTGGTTGCCTATGCACTCTCCGGTTGGTTTGTAGGGATAGGAAGTGAAATCTAGCACACAACCTGTCAAGAGCAAATAAAAAGAAAAATCACTCAATTTACTTAAAAACTTGAACTGATAATTAATTTTTTTTAAGTATATAAGAGTGATTATATGATTTGTTTTATTTACGTACAAATCAAATTGAGATGATTCATATTATGTAAAACTTTTTATGTGAAAACAACATATTTGATTAATTTCCGACTAGCCTATAGAAAACTCTCTCTTTCTAACTAGCAGTAGCATTTTTAGAAAATGTTCAGAGATTATGAATTAATAAAAAAAAGGTTTTGATTAACCTACAAACTCAAATCAACGATAATCGATAAAACACCTAAAAATTCATAATAAATTTTCTTAATTGGGATACGATAATCGAGTATGAATTCAGCTAAAACACCCAAAAATCAAAGAAAAAGTTCCCCAAATTCAATTACATTATGAATTTGAACCAGGTTCAAATTCAGTTCTGGTTCACTACTGATCCGCAGTAAACTGGACAGAATTGAAATCAAAATCAGGGGTAGTTTAGGTATTTTAGGAGTAAGTTGTCGATAAAAATAGTCAGGTACTAAAAAAGAGAGAAAATCAGTTAGGGTACGAAAATGTCATTTCGTTATAGTTAAGTATAACAAAGTGTCAGTATCCCTTCTTTATAATTCTTGATTAATCCTCCAATCCGATTTATTTTTTATTCGTTCTACCATCGCCTGCTGTTTTCTAGATCAATGAGACTATATGAGTACATGATGATTCACACTAAAATACACACATAAATTGTACGTATAAACAAATCAAATCCTGATATCATATTAAAACACGACCCGCTCTCTTAAAAATTCATTTCTATTCACACTTTTCCGACGTGGGACAGAAACGTGTATATGAAATCGGTAAAAATGAGATCACCTGAAGAAGGGTCATCTGGAGACTTGACATGATCATCACACAAGACATCATGAATCACCAAGAACAACAAGAAGATGATCAACTTGGGCCCACATATAAAACCATGTCTCATCCTCATGAACCTGATAAATCACACCATAACACTCACAAAAAAACTAAATTATATATACTATTTTTGAGGCCAAAGCAAAGAAGCTAAAACCTTCCATAGTGAAGAGTGGAGGTGGGTACTTATAGGATTATAATGCATTGCTTGTATCGATGAAGATGATGAATATTCTTGTTTCTTAGTTGTTTTGTTCTTCTTTTACAGCTCCTCTTCAACCTAGTTATCGTCGTTCCTATGATATAATATTTTAATTATGTTTGGATTATCTGTTGTGGATAGGACCAAAAAATTACAAGTTTTTATTTTTTTTGTAGATAAAATGTATTATTATAAATTAATATAAGCAAAGACACCTTGCTCCAAAGGCTAAATTTTTTATTGGGAATATCATATATGTATATATTTATGAATTTATCTTTTATTTTTGAATTCTAAACATTTTTTATGATTTTCTGATGAAATTTTTAATCAACATCAGGCCGGACTCCACAATTAAAACCTCAAACTTATTAGTTGAGTTTAACATTTTCTTTCGTATACAATCATTTGATTTCATATTATTTTAATGTGAAACTTTATATTAGCAACAATACATTTATTGTAAATGAAATGTATTATTTAAATTAATATATGTAAGCCACCTTGCTTTCCAAGGCTCTAAAATAATTATTTTCCATTCATTAGAAAAAATAATTATTACAAACATATACAAGTAAAATCAAGTGTCACATTTTCAAATTCTTTCAATTTCAACTTTGAAGTTTATGTAACGATAAAATAGGGTAAAATATAGAGTGAGTTTTTCTTGTTTTGGACCTCGATAAGATACAGGAAATTATTGTTTTTAATATCCTTCACCAAAATGATTTTAAGAGATTTTTATAATTAGTATGTATAAATAAAAAAACTTTTATATCATGTACATGACTGTGAACATGACCATCTCCACCAGACCTGATGGAGAATCTTGAATTTCCAACTTATTTTCATCCGATCTCCAAATTCATTATATTCGACATACTTTACCAAAATATATTTCAAAAAAAAGTTTAATGATTTTATTATTATTTATATATTTATTTTCGATTGGATTGAACTTAAACCAAAATTCATAAATCTTTAGGGAAAATATTTTAAAATTTGATATCCTCAATTCTAGGGGTGTCCATATCCGGTTAACCGGGACCGGATGGAAGAATGGGTAACCGAACCGGTCACGTCCGGTTTCCAAATTTGAGAACCGAAACCAGGACCG
>JAYMTP010004363.1:0-15076 GCA_036897365.1 Geranium brycei
AAAATTTCAGGCTCGAGCTCGGCTCGTTTAATAAACGAGCCTAATCTCAAGCTCGAGTTCAGCTCGAGCTCGATTATAACGAGTCCGAACCGAATATTTAACGAGCCGAACTCGAGCAGCTCGTTAAAAGTTCAACTTGTTTACAGCCGTACTCACATTGAGAATACTCACTTGTTGTTAGTAATAGTAGCTATTATTAAATAAATAAATGTGTTTTGTCGTCGAAACACCAATTTCTCATTTATCTTTTCTTTTCTACAAATATTAAATGTTTTGAAACAAAAATATAAAAAGAAAGTATTTTTTGTGTGTGATCCTAATATTATGGAGTGATGTTTTTTTGTTCAAGAGAATAATAAAAGGACAGCCAGCAGCTTTCATGGTTGCTTTGAATTGAATTCAACACTGACCCAATCCCATGAAGGAGAGCTAATTCAGAAAATAACAGGGGACCTTGAGTGACCTCCACAACCAGTCTCATTATAGCCCTTTCTCTCCTTACCCAATACACATTTCAATCTCTCTGTGTGATCATGAAGAACAGAAGCTTTAACAGAATCTCCGTGAATTGGGTCCCTGTTACATGCCTCTCTTGCTTCATCCTTGGAATCCTCTTCACAACCGGGTTCGACCCATTTGTTATCGATTCTCGATCTGCTGATTTTTGAAGTTTCTGGGTCCTGACCGAAAATGGGTTGTTGTGGATCGGATCGTCTTGCAGGTTGTGGGCTTCGAATGAATCGGAAGGTCAGATTGTGGCGCAGAGTGTGCGTGAACGTGAGATGCAAATCGTCTCCGGAGGTTGCCCAATTAAGAAGGTTTGTTGATTATTTGATATTGGGATGCTTCTGATTCATAGATGCATGTGTTTGTTTGTTTCTAGTAAATTTTTTTAAAAAAAAATCCCATTTTTTCTTATGGTTTGTAGAGGAAGGCTAGGAGAGATGAGGATGTTGTGAAGGAAGTTTACAAGACCCATGAAGCAATTGAGTGAGTCTATTGTTTGTTTGTGTGTTTTTGGCTGTTTGGTCATTTTTGTTGTAATAGCCATTTAGTTAGTGCTTATGATGGATGTTTTGACAGATCTCTAGACAAGACTATTTCATTGCTGAATATGGAGTTGAGTGCCACTCGGGGTACGCGGGAGATCGGAGGCTTGGATGACTCGACCGCTGAGGCCAAGTTTTCTGATGAAGGAAGGCCGAGGAAGAAAGTGTTCATGGTTATTGGAATCAACACGTCTTTTAGCAGTAGGAAACGCCGTGATTCAGTCAGAGCTACTTGGATGCCTCGAGGTACTTTGCATTTTTACACCATCTATCAGTAGCTTTGTGTCTGTTTGCTTCAAATGGTTTTATCCTGTTGAATCAGGGGAAAAGCTTTTACAACTAGAGATTGAGAAGGGAATTGTCGTCCGCTTTATGATTGGCCACAGGTAAATTACTTTTCTGTTTCATCACTTTAAGTAGCACTTTGCATTAGCTTCACATGGACTGAGTGTAGTTACTAATATTTACCTTCCCTGTCACTGGACAAGTTAAGATTATTGTTTGTTGATGTTCAAACTTATTACACCTTGGTATATATAAGTAATGGTTCTGTAGTGTTTGAATGTACCACCAGAACATTATGGCTGCAACTTTGCTCTGAGTAAATGCCTCCACACAAGCATCTAGTTTAGTTACTTTTCTTATGATTATGGTATCAGCACTAGTGCAACGATTTCTTCAGAAGGGGAAGATTTCAGAAGAATTTTTGCCCTTTTGCCCTTTTGCAGGAAATAAAGAAATATACCTTATCCACCCCAAAAAATAAGTATACAAATATATGGACTATTTGCAGAAATTAAGAATTCAGGATATAGCGATTGACTTTCCACCGTTTGCCTTTTTATGTCCGCTACTGAAGTTGGAGTAAACTAATTTATGATGGGATTTTATTGCCAATCCGTGCGTAATTAACTACGAAATGGGAAGTGAGCCCTTATTTTTGGATGGAGGATTAGTAATTAGTTGTTATGTAAAGGCAAAAGCAAGGCTCCTATGGGTTGAACCTGAACCTTACATTTGATGCCATCCTGTTGAGAATCCGAGCTATGAATTGCCTCTCCAATGTTCCTTCACATAATCACATCAGTACCAACAGTAGCAAGATTACCTGCTCTCTCATTAGCCTGATCATATACTTGCTCAATCCTTTTCCCTTCAAGCTGGTGCACGAACTAGGCAGTTACATATACGCATCTATGCATTTTGTTTAATAGGTTTGATGAAGCAAATAAATATAAGTGATGTCTCATAGGTATAACTTATATTGTGAAATGCCAGCTTAAATCTCTATTGTTTTGCATTTTATGCTCAATGTTTAGCATTCAGTATTTATTATAATTACACGATATCATCATGTCGTAGTCACTGGGAGAACTGATCTTAGTAATGCTTGTGTTAATTGATTCAGTGCAACACCCAATAGTATTTTAGATCGAGCTATTGATTCAGAAGACGCTCAGCATAAGGACTTCATCAGGCTGGTATGAAGGCCTATCCAAAGTATAAGATTCCTTGCCTTGATTTGAGTCTGAATCTTGCATTACCATGCAGGACCATGTTGAAGGGTATCGTGAATTGCCTGCAAAAACGAAAACATTCTTTTCCACCGCAGTTACAAAATGGGACGCTGATTACTATGTGAAGGTGGATGATGATGTCCACGTCAATTTAGGCATGCTAGCCACAACTCTTGCCCGCCACAGGTCCAAGCCCAGAGTCTACATCGGTTGTATGAAATCCGGACCCGTTCTTGCTAAGAAGTAATAGGGCGTTTGTTCTCAATCCTCATGCACTTGGTTTATACTTTTTGTTGATCTTTCGAACTTACTCTCATTAGGAATGTCAAGTACCATGAACCCGAGTACTGGAAATTCGGGGAGCCAGGGAACAAATACTTCCGGCATGCAACAGGACAGATATATGCAATATCAAAGGACCTTGCAACATACATCCACACCAACCAGTAAGATTCTATTCCCAAGCTCTTGATATCGAGGACGAGCAGTAACGATTAGGGCCAACGATTATTTCCAAAGTCTTACACATGGTTGATCTTGGATCATGAGCAAGCTTTGATTGTGAAAACAGGCACATATTGCACAAGTATGCCAATGAAGACGTATCGCTCGGTTCATGGTTTATCGGACTTGATGTGGAGCACATAAATGACAGGAACATGTGCTGTGGGACTCCAGGTAGGTACTGTCACATGTTGTTTCTGCTTGAGTGGTAACTCTGTACTCTAATTTGCATACATACAGAGTGTCAATGGAAGGCGAGGTCGGGAAATGCATGCGTTGCATCGTTTGATTGGAACTGCAGCGGAATTTGCAAATCTGTGGAGAGGATCAAACTCGTGCACCAGCGATGCGGTGAAGGCGAAAGCTTTATCTGGAGTGCTTTATTTTGAAACTTTTCCATAGTTAATTAGTCAGATTATAAATCCCTGGAGTTTTGATATAGATACACAAATCCTATGTTTTAGAGACTTGAGATAGCAAACAGTATATATATACCAGTTTTTAGGTAGGGTTTGGTATTCTTTTGTTGTTTGATGTGAAACCAAATTGCGTGGGTGCAAGAAAGCGTTCATGCTTCTGCTGCTGCCAACTATAATGTTCTTTGACAGGGTTTTCGGATTTAATTCAAATTTAATATTTGCTCTTAGGTTAATTGTATTCCGTAAGTAGCTTTCATTTTTTTTTCAAATCATAAAGTTATTGAACGGAGTAACGACCCTCTCGTCACGTCAACCACTCCCTCGATGCATTCTGTTTCTAAGGCGCAAGTCGAGTTGTTATGCATGTTGTGGTGGGCGGTTTGAGACTGGAGGAACGCAGTGGTATGGACGTCCGCCAGATTCAGTGCATAAGAGGTTATGCTTATGACGACTAGGTGCATGCTGGAGTGGTCAGAGTCTAAACTAGGAAATACTGATGAGAGTGTCCATCTGTCCTTTTGTCCATCTCATTGGATTGCTCCCCCTCCAGACTAGGTTAAAGTCAACGTTGAACTCTGTTGAAGGAGTTTTTGGGATTACCATGGTCTTGAGATCTAGTAACATCTCAGTTCTGTGGCGCCAAGCATGTCAAACATCATGGGTGATGATCGACGGAGTTGTGTAAGTTCCACTCCTTTTTTTATCATTGTTGGGTCGGTTATTTCAGGTTACTGTGTACTGATTGACCAGTTATCAAATGTAAATGTTGTGTTTGTTAAGCAGTTAGAGAATAGGTGGCTCATATGTTAGCTCGAGTCGATCTTTTACATCCTGTCTTGGAGTTAGGATTACAACTTGTCCATCCTTATCTTAATCGGATTCGGGTCTATGCTACTAATGAAATATACTTTCCTAAAATAATGATCATGGACAATTTCCACATTCAAACAAGGCACGAGAGGTTATCAACCCAATATATGTAGATATATAGGATGACCAAACTATCGACCGATTGGACCAGGCGAACTGACTGACCTACAAACTAGAAAAATCAAAATGCTCTATATTTGGTTTACTCAGTCAGTTTTACGGTGAATAAAATCTTCAATTGTTTCGGTTGCAGTTTAGAATTTTAAAACTAGCAATTAAATCAAACAAACCAGACCGATTTGATTTTTTCATATATTGACAAGTAATTAACTATTAACAAATTAAATCTAACAAATACACGTAACATTATATGAATTGTAAAACTTAATCATGTTATTTTTGTAAATTTATCTCAGATGGCTTATACAGACAATCATCTATACATGTATGTTTTATTTTTCATATTCATGTAAATTTTGTCCCATTAATTGGGAAATCCAGAAATAAATGAAAAAGGGTAGAAAACAAAATAGCAGTTGTCAGTGGCACAGCACGACATAAATAAAAGCATTAAAATTCGGTTCCAGCAATAACCGCTCAAACAGACAGATTGTTCCCTCTGCCTCCAAATCCCAACCGCCCTATTCGCCGACTTCCCTCTTTTCAAATTTCAAGTCAATATCACCCACTGTTTCTGTTACCCACGAAGTTGGTGTGGTGTGGGTCCAATTTCATTTTAATGCACTCAATATAATGTGTTCCCAGTTACTACAATACTATACGATACAATACACCCACTGTCCTTTTCCATTTTTGGCTAACTACTCTGTCCCTACACCTCTCCTAAATCCTCACCCTCTACCTTAATTATTATTATACTACATATTTTTTCATTACAAAATAACCTTGCGGAATTTATGTATATATATTTTTTAAATAGAATGATTATCTGATTTGATACGATGATAAGTAATTACATAATACATAATTTAGAGTAACTGAAAATCAACTCAGTCTTAAAAAACTCAGCTAGAGTCCATGCAGGTCAAATTGGGGGTTTCATTGAGACATTTGAAGGTCCATATAGCACGAGATTCTTGATTTGGGAAAAGGATTGGAGACGTTCGTTTTATTTCGTAAGTTTATTTGGGGTGGTGTACTAGGGGCTTGCTCTAAGTGTTTTCAGGGTGGTTCTTGTAACAGATTTGCGAAAAGTGTCGATCCATTTGAGGTAGAGGCCGCAAATTTGTAATAAATATTTCGTTGCGCTATTAGTTATTATGGTCGTCGTTATTGTAATTTCATACCTCATGAATTAGATATGTTTGATTTAACTAACAGCAGATGAGATTATGGTGCGGGGTCTGTCCCACTATCTGGTGTTTTGACTGTCCGGTATAATGTCGGGTTAATTTGTTTTATATTTAATAATATGTTGCGTTTTCCCAAAAAAAAATTATGTCTCAAAAAAATAGTTAGATATTTAGCATTTATTTTTATTAATCTCATTACAATATTTTCTTAAATGAAAACAGTTAAAAGACATATTTATAGTAGAATACTTACATTTTGTTAATTGAATTGAATGGAATAAATAAAAATAAAATAAAATAAATGTCCCTGAGAGAGTTAATGCTAAATTCTTCCTACCCTGTACGAGCTGTTTTAGACACAGCCCATCCTCACACTAATTGTCCCCAAATTAAATGCGGTTAATTGATTGTCGCCTAAAACAATAAAAAGAAAAGAGAAGAATTATGTCGGCGAGTCGAGTACACTCTCGATCCAACGAGAGTGGTTGTGTGCAAAGCAGCGAACCTTGATATTTATTCAGATGCAGTTACGTTGTCGTGGTCAAAACCGTAATTTCACGACCATTTGAAGGGCGATAATGTAAATGTAGCCTTGCTTCCTCTGCCCGTTCTCCAACTCCTAAACGGCACTCTCCTCCCTCACTCGGACACCACACCACCGCCGTGTATGTGTGCGACACTACACTTCTATTTTGGAATATATATAGTAATTGGATAGAAAGAAATAAACAAGCAACACCTGCACCGACCAGACCAGACCAGATTAAATCTCCCTAAACCCTACTCAATGTCCGCGCCACCGTCTCCGGCGGAGCTCCACCGCCTGGTGTGGCGGGCGTGCGCCGGATCGTCGGTCCAGATCCCCTCCGTGCACTCTAGGGTTTACTACTTCCCGCAGGGCCATCTCGAGCACGCCTCCGTCTCAGCTCCTCTCGCCCTCTCTAAACCCCTAATCCTCTGTCGCGTCTCCGCCGTCAGCCTCCTCGCCGATCCCGTCACCGACGAGGTCTTCGCCAAGCTCCTCCTCCTCCCCATCGCCCCTCACGATCAATTCGTCGGCCGCTCCAGTACCGACGACGGCGACAGGGTCGTGTCCTTCGCGAAGATCTTGACGCCGTCCGACGCCAACAATGGCGGCGGCTTCTCGGTCCCGAGGTTCTGCGCCGACTCGATCTTCCCCCCGCTGGACTACCAGGCGGAGCCGCCGGTACAGACGCTCTCGATCAGGGACGTGCACGGCGTGGTTTGGGAGTTCCGGCACATTTACCGGGGGACCCCGCGGCGGCACCTGCTGACCACCGGGTGGAGCAAGTTCGTCAACCACAAGAAGCTGGTGGCCGGAGATTCCGTCGTTTTCACTAGGAATTCGAAGGGAGAGATGGTCGTGGGGGTGAGGCGGGCCGTGAGGTCCGGCGGCTGCGGGTCCCACATTGGGGGGCTGAGTGGAGGAGCTAATGGGTTCTCGAGGAACGGGAAGGGGAGGGTGTTGGTGGAGGCAGTGGCGGAGGCGGCGGAGCTGGCCGCGCAGGGCTTGCAGTTTGAGGTTGTGTACTATCCGAGGGCGGGGTGGCCAGACTTTGTGGTGAAGGCGGAGGTGGTGGAGGAGTCTCTCAGTGTGTTCTGGTCAGCTGGGGTGAGGGTGAAAATGGCTATGGAGACTGAGGATTCGTCTAGGATGTCTTGGTTTCAGGGGACAGTCACAGGGGCGGCTCTGGCTCCCGATGGAGGGCCGTGGCAGGGGTCTCCTTGGCGGATGCTTCAGGTATATATGCTCTTATTTGTTTGGATCAATTGCTATGCTGTTTGTTGATTTAACATCTTAATTTACAGATTCTTTGCTTAATCTTAGTATATGTAATCTGGTTTTGATTTTTGTGGAGATTGATGTGCTGCATAATGTATTATACTTGTCTTGTAGCTTTGTGATTTGCAATCTGAAGTTTTGTGGTGTAGTGTAGAATTAACCAGGCGTAAAATTGTATAATAATGGTCCTTGACATATTTGACTTGGTTGCTCGATTTCATTATTCGCTTCCTAGTTCGTGTTTGATAAGAATAACCCCATGTGAGTCAACTGCATTTTGTCCTTTCTCATTTGGGTTGATATTATCACCCCATTTATTATATGTATCCCGTTAGTCCTGAGTTTGGTGACAGTAATCTCCCAGAAGTTTTAGGGGAAATGTAAGGCTGCCAAATAAAGTCTTCCTGAAGAAGATGTATTTACCAATCAGATTACCAATTGGTAGTGTCCCACAAATAGGCGAAGGGCTAATATTTTACCAATTGGTAGTGCTTGGATTATGAATGACTGCTAGAAAGTTGTAACATTTACTTGATGACAGTTTTGGCTATATCATCTTGAAATGTAGCGAAAAATATGATTGTTGATGTTGCTAGTAAAAGTTTACAAATGTATATCTTATTATGAGGCTTGATGTTGGTGGAAATACCATATCAAGACATTTTGAGGCGCTAATAGATGTTATTGCACCTCTCATCCTGTCCTGGCATTTCACTTGAGGCTAATCGCCGTGACGTTAACTTGGGAGCTGTAAATTTTCATAGACCAAAATTGTAGGATACATTGTTGAAGGGCTCAAGATATTTGACATTAATGATAGATATTAGATAAAAGAGCAAAGATGAGTGTGTTTCCCCAACTTAGATGTTCAAATCCTGCTTAGTTTGTATGAGTACAATATCTTTTATGAAGCTGCAAGCGTACAGTGTATATTTATAATCGAGTTACTATTTGGAGCATTTCTAGCTGCTGGTTTTCATTTTCCTTGGGAGCCACTAGTTGCATGGTAGTTGGTAGCTTTTGACTTGCCCAGAGTTTCATGTCACTCCTTTCCATCTCCCTTTAGTTGTAAAAAGCTAGAGGCACTGTATTTTTTCATGAAGGGTATCTTCTACTCATTGTTTTCACTATAACTAAAATTAATATTGCCATCAGGATATAATTGTAACTAATAACTTATTGATACAACTTTATTGATTTAACTGTTGTATCAGTAATGTCATGTATGCTAGTTAGCTAATAATCAGATCTTCTCTGTAATTCTGAAACTCCTGATAATCTTATGTACTTCTGACATAAAGTCAGTTTATATGCAAGGCTAATTATGTTTGTGCTGCACTCCTGGGTTATATAGCTCTATATGGCTGTCAAATTGTATATATGGTCTTTCACTTTTGGCACCAAAACAAAGGATTCCCTACAAACTCCATTGTCTTGCTTAGTAGTTAAACATATGTGCGAATGCATGTTTTTGGTACCACCGATTTTGGAGTTTATATGAAGCATTGATAGGGAAACAAAAAACTCAATTGTTTTTGTAGTTAGATGTGGATTGTATTTTTCACTCTGTTCAAGTTACTTTTCTTCATTCCTCCTGTGTCTATAAATGTTGTTTGTCTGCTACTTTAATTTAATAGAGCATATGTACCACCAGGTTAAATGGGACGAACCTGAAGTTCTGCCGAATGCAAGGAGGGTGAGCCCTTGGCAAGTTGAATTCATTTCGCCCACCCCTCCAATTCATACTGCTTTCCCCCCATCAAAGAAATTCAGGATCCATCAGAATTCCGGGTCCCTAACTGATGGAGAGGGTGAACTTTTCTTTTCCATGGCAAGGTTACCTAATTCCAGCGTGGGGCACATGAGCCCAACAATGTTCAGCTACAACATTTTTCCTGCTGGCATGCAGGGAGCCAGGCAAAATCCTTTTTCTCTTAACAGTTTCTCCAACCTCTTGAATGGCAATTCCCCTCAGAAGCTTATGGGTGACATTTCTGGCAACAACAAGGTTCCAAACTTTAAAGCTGTGTCCACAGAGCTGAATATCGGCAGTTCTCAGTCTGAGAATGCATCGCCAGATAGCCAGAGAAGTGCGCCTTCCTTCGGCACAGAACTAGCTGGCAACATGAGCCCCAACTCAGCAAAAGTTGGCATTAGTTCATTTCAATTGTTTGGTAAGGTCATTCATATGAATCAACCTGCTGAGGGTAATTGTGATGATGCGGGCTGCACAGAAAACGATGAAAGCATAGAGTACAATGAATCGGGAGGTTTGAACAATCAACTAGATCTGTCTGTGACTGGTCCGTACACAAGGCTGCTTGACAGGCATGATGTTCAATGCCAAAGAACCTCCACTGTTGAAGCATGCTCTATTTGAAGTGGTGGTTGTTTCTGTACTGATGATAGCTGTACAGGTATGTTTGTCTATCGGATTTATTTTCATTGGGCTTCTGGTTCATGACATGATTAATATCTAGCTTTCTAATAATTTTTTCATGTCGAGCGGAACATTGTTCGTTACTTAACTATACTTCAAAATTTAGCTTATTAACTACACATAGCAGTCAAATACCAGGCAGCTAATAATTGGGAATGAGATGAGGTTTGTCTTCCTACGTTGTACCATAGGGTAACCTATCAAGGCTACATTCAAAATTTTGCAAGCTGACCACTTTGAAATTGAAGAGAAATTTTTGGTGGAATATAGAGGATCTTTTCTCAGTTTTGCATGATCATATGCTTGAACCTAGGCTGATAGGGAAAGCAAAACATGCAATTCTCTCCTTGTGTATGGCGATTTCATTACTTATTTTCAAAATGATTTTCTTTCTTACATGTTGCCCATATTTTTCGGCGTTAGGGGATTCAATATGTCACCTTTCGCCAATAGATTATTAGTTTTTGCATTTTAAAGTAAACTAAATACCGGGAAAATCTTAAAATCTCTGCAAGAGTTATTATTGTAACCATTGCAATACTGTAAAAATGTACTAGCTGCATAGAAGTGTTTGTTTGCAATACTGTAAAATGTACTAGCTGCATGTTGCCTTCTTTGCGAAAGGTACTGATGTTCCTTTTATCCTCTTAATTTGCAGGTAATTAGAGCAGTCAGAGAACAACTCGTAGTCTGATTGTGCAGGGCATTGATGTGTTTCTACAGCTGATCCTTAGTGAGATTTGAGTGTTTTAGACTTGGTTTTGCAATATATAGATGGAATTTCTGGATGTGGATGTTAGTGTGAGTTTTATAATCATGTATACATTGGATTGTCCCAAGAATTTCTTCTTTAAGCTTTTCATGTTATGCTCTCTCTCTCAGATAATCCATAAGATGTCTGCGTTTATGTACACTGGATTGTTTCGATATTTCTCTGAAGAAGATACCTCATTCGACTCCATATCATGTCTTTATCTATTGAAGTGCAAAATGATTATCCTCAAATAACTTAGAACTATGTCGCATGTGTGTGTGCTGTTGAAGCACACACATCAGAAGTAGCTTGATTTATAATCTGCAGTCATTTCTTGTCCAAGTTCGAAGTTTATGAAACCCGCATCAATTGAAGCATTATTAACCCTCATCAATTATAGTAGGACAGGACCTACTTTTATACTATGAAACCTGTTCTTGACAGAAAACTTGGAAGGAACTATTTTGAAGGTAACATGTTCTGATTTGTTCCGATCGGGCTTCATATTCAGTTTTTTTATTGTATATTGAAGCATAAATCATTTGCGGGACCAAACTGGAACATAAGAAAAGCTTTGAGACTAAATTGAATTTCTTTTGGCGGCAACATAGTTACTGTTCTGCTGAAAAATGGTCCTAAAATTGATGTGGGCATTATCCAGCTATGGAACTTTTAAATGTCTGGTTGAGCATCTGCTGGATGGGAAAAGTTGGTTCTAACTGTCTACTTGTTATATTGAAACAAAAACAACTCCATTCTTGAAACCAAATAAATTATAAACCACAAAATCATGCTTTACAATCAAAACTGTGGAATCAACCAATCTATTTACACCAATCACAATCTTCCCAGCCATCAAAAAACCTTCTTCATGTTCCACGCATATCTCAAGAAGCTTCCTCTCTCTAACTCGAGGTTGTCATTTCTGCACATAACCATAAATTTGATTGTTAGAGAATTTAATTCTCTTGGAGAATGTTTCTGTAGACTATTCTGGACCAAACCATCGATCTGGATTTGAGTTTAGAACTAAAATCATACAATTATGGCACTTAAGAAAATGCTGTATTGAGGAGAAAAACATCGAAACCCTTTCAACCAACCGTTGATATCCTACTTTTCCCACTTATCCAGGTAATAGCATACATGAGAGATGTAATTACAAGTGTGTTCAAAGTATGGCGTCCGCTTAGTGAACCACATAAGATGTTATCTTAAAGCCACATCCTGAATCAATATTTACTTGATTTCTCATCAAATCTAGAATTAGGAATTCAACGGGATCATTTGACACTACAAAGTGAACCGTGTGCCATATTTACTCAACCAACCCTCGTTCTTTCCAGATATTAACACAGTTGCTTTGTAATGCAGAAACTATTCACATTTCACAAACCTATACCTAATATGACACACCAAGCTTACTGCGTTGAATACGAGTAAATGTAGCCGCCAAGTAAACTTCACATAGTCAACAAGAGCCAAACACACAAATTATCACCGAACCTTCCTCATGTTTCTTAACTCACACTTGAACACACTCAAAGACCCGAATGCTTAATCATTTAAACGAAGACAAAAATAGCCAATATCACACTTGGATCTCAAGCAAAAAAGTCTCCCATAGATTAACACAACCAACAAACATAAACTTGAGCACAAACAATAATAACTTCATGAAACAAGATATTGCAAATTTCAGAATCAGTAACTTTGGATGAAGTAAAGTCAGTACCAATCAGAAACAAACCCAGAAGCCGAATTTCGGGCATTGATGCTGCTGTAAAATTTAGAAAGGCGACGGGTTGGGGGCTTGGGCCTGACTGGTTTCTTCTTCAAGCCAAAGATCTCTTGCACCAGAGGTACGTGAACCAGAACCACCTTCCACGCCAAAAACCAACCTGCCCCAAAACCCAAAACCCATTATTAATCCAACAAAATCTTAGCACAAACAGAACCAAAATTGAAGAGGAAGAGAGTGAATTACCGAGGCAAATTAACGAGACCACGAACAATATCGCGAGAATTGGGCGTATAATTAACAGATTGAAGTAATCAAAATAAGGATATCCAAAACCCAATGAAGACGAAGATAAAGACTCCATGGACAAGCTTCGCTGACCAATGACCACACACAAGTTTATAAATTTCGATGATTCAGCTTTACTTGGTCAATTAACTGTTTCCTTTATTAACAAAAGGACCAATTCGTAAATTTCCTTATTCTAATTTTAATCTGAAGTTTCTTTTCTGTTAAATCCAGCTGGCGCAGTTGTCAATTGCACCCCGCAATCCTGGAGCATGGGCCCACATCCAACAGTCCAATCGGCACATCCACTGTACTTATCCACGTGTCACCTCTGCCGAAACTCAAAACCAACACGCTCACCGGCTATTCCCGGTCACCTGCTCCACGCCCGTATTCGCATCCAGGTTTTTTTTGATGCATTGTACGGGTGTTATAAAGATTGAATGTGTGGTCTTTTGTGTTTCATGTAATTTGTGGTCTCTTATTTTGAACATGTGTTTCTTAATATTTCAACTTCTTGTGACTATGGTATTTTTTTTGGTAATTGGGGTTGTTCTGCACCACTTTATTTCTTTTTTTAAGTTATATTATTATTATTTATCACCTTATTATCTTTACTATTTTCTTTTATGTACACTCCATGCAATTTTCTCTGTACACTTTATGCTTTTTGATGTAAACAGTTAGAGTTGTGGTTAATCTCATGGAGAAGATCAGTGAGTTTGTATCAATATGTTATGTTTTTTTTTATTTTATTACTTTACCACGTTGTTTTGTTCTTTATTTTCTTTTTTTTGATTGATCTGCCAACATTCACATTTCAGGTAATTTTCTTAATTTTTTTTATTTTAGTTCTGCATCACTTTGTTCTTTTTTTAAGTTATATTTTTTATTATTTCTTTATCACCTTATTATGTTTACTATTTTCTTTTTAGTACACTTCATGCAATTTTCTCTGTTTTGTATTAGAGTTCTTTATTACTTTGTTTAGTTTTTTATTTTCTTATTTGAAATTATAGATATGATGGCAGTTAAATGCATATGGTTGTATGCCTTGCTCCAATGGATTGTTGAAGGCAACCGTGCCATATTATTAGTGTTTCTTTTTTTATTTATCTGTTAGGTTGTAATATTTTTTCGTATCATGGTGGTTTGCGTTGAAGTTTCGTCTTTTAGACATTGCACGTGTTGTGCAATTTACTCTATGGTTTGTTTTCTTTCTCAACCATTTTTTGTTAAATACATTGTATAAGAATTAGCTTTAATAGATATGTGTATTTCTGCTTTGTGTGGCATCTTCTTGTCCATGCAGCATAATATGCTATTTATGTAAAAGATAATATGCTATGACATTTTAAGGCGATGAGTTGGGAGGGTCGGTAAAGGACGAGTTGTTTCGGAGATTTGAAGCTTTGGATGTTGAGCACATGGTGGTGCGTATGGAGTATGAGGATCATGTATTGGGTTTATGCAGTTTATACTTCCATATGAACCTGCATGAGTTCAAGTATCATATGTCCATTCATATAGCAATCCTAAGAAGTAAAACTGTTTGTATACACATTTTTTGGCTTAATATACATTATATCAGCATCCATATTGATTCAGATGATGACATTTTGATACATGTAGATGTGTTTCCTGTTCCTGCCATATTACAAGAGACATTTTACTATAAATGTGAGAAAAAACTATAGTTGAACTCAGTTCTTACTAATGAATCATTGTTGTTACTATTGAAAGAAAAAGAGAGAAGTTGGGATGAGACATGTTGTAAAACAAACACATCTATTTATACAGAAAACACAATATTGAAAGTGTGTAACTGTAAATTTTATTTCACAGTTAAAAAAATATTTTCTAATTCAGTACTTAAGTTTAAAGTTAAATATTGAAATTTGAAATATTATTAGCGGTGTGTGGAATTGTAAGCAAAGGGTATCTTTATTAGAGATTTTAGTTAATAATTGAAATAATCAAATGTATTTGTCTTCAACTTCTTCGTTGATATGTACCACTGCTTGATTTTAATCGAATAATGTCTATCTGTGCTATTGGAAACTATAATATTATAAGCATAGAGTTTGTTAGTTAAAGTGCAGTCGAGTCCACAATATCAAAGGAAAAGCTAAGTTCAAAGCCTGATTTGCGACCAATAAGAACACCCAGCAGAATATCGTTCAAAAAGTTCAAAAATTACTTGATGGTCTGGGAGATATACAATACTGACAATTTCAACGTAGTTATTTCAAATGGTCAATATCGGCCAGTAGATAATGACTTTAAACTTACATTTAATTTGCTAAATATTGTGAAAAAGCTTGTTGATGGTTCCTAAAAAATACTCCTACATAGTTTTGAGTTCAATAATTCAATA